>JAHDVE020012182.1:0-36661 GCA_022606495.2 Halesus radiatus | reverse complement strand
GTAGTTTTATACTAATATCCTCTTAACGAATGTATGTGGTTTTATCTTGTCTAAAATATATTTTTGTGTCTAGATCGTTTATACCCTACTGAACTGGTGTTTATAGTGCATTTTTAAGTCATAAAGTATTTACTGTCTATTTTGTTTATTAGTTATTTTTTATGTATCAAATTGTATTTTTATATTTTTAGGAACAGCCAATAGTCAATATTAGACAATATGGAGAACATTTGATTCTTAGTTTCGTAAAACAAACCGAACAATTAAAGAAGGGTATATCACATTCAATTCGTATTTAAAAAAATAATACCCAAGTGTTTATTAGGAATCTATCGAAAAACTATTGGTGTAGACAGGGCTCCATTACTGATTATTTGCACAGAAATTCAGATGGGACATACTGGTATGTTTATATTAACATTTACGAACATGCCGTATTTTTATCTACCATCTTGAAATATATTCTCCCACCGTTCTGTTTTTCACTCTTTGGCGGTATCCTTTGACTTATATTTTTGACGTCTGATTGGAGTTTGGTCGTTAATTTTTTATTGTTCTAAAAAATTATTTTATTCGTAAAATAAAGATGCAAACAAGTAAATATCTATAAAAATGTTATACTGCTTCTTTACTTACCACAATTACTTGATAAACATTTACCATTGTAAGTAAAATACACAGTAAAAATCGAAAAAAAAAATATTTTAAACGGGTGATATTATTTTTACAAACCTCATTGTAATGATAATATAGAATAAGTGTTTTGGCAAAAAATCTGTACATTAGGCCAATTGTCAATATGCTAATAGGTTAAACACAACTCGACCTTTCATTTTGGAGAATGGACCCCCCATGGTAATTACTAAGTTTTTATTTAGGACGGTAGTATTCTTGTTAAATCTTTTTTAAACTCTGTTTAGGGGCCCAGACGGAACCCCGAGAAGCTACGGTCCTGTGCTACTACACGAACTGGTCTGTGAAGAGATCTGGTGCGGGTTATTATCCTACTTCTAACATAAACCCCTACCTCTGCACGCATGTGCTCTACGCCTTTGGGGGCATCACCAAGGAGAGTGTCATCCGGCCTTCCGATAGGGTGCAGGACATTGACAACAGTGAGTCCAGTATAATTGTTTTTACAAACTAGTATTTATAGTCTATGATTCTTTCAATTATTGGAGCTTTTATGAACATTTTAAAATATTGATAAATAGTGAAAAGGTTAATATTTCGTGAGATACAGCGAACATGTCGTCGTCAACGGGAAAATATCTCCCATTTACTTTACGAAAATTTATTAAATATTTGTAAAATCACAGAACTATTACATGTACTTCAAGTTTTAAAGCTTTTATTAATTTGTTAAGGTACATTCTTGCATCTAAAACTAAAAAGGGTGTTTTTCTGTTTAAAAAAAAAATTTACCAGTTACTCTTATTTTAGATCAGTTTTTAGTTCCTCTTGAACAATTAACGTTTTTGACACACGGGAGGCATTTTCCTGGTGACAACTATATTATTACTAACCTAACCTAACCTAACCTGAAAATATTTGAAAATCTGCTACTAACATCACAGTAAGCGGAAGATATTGTTTGTATCGTAATGGAGGACTTAGCCAGTCGAGGAACTGAACTCACGACGCCTGCGATACCAACTCAGCCACTGACCGGTCAAAATATCTATTTCAAGGAATCTTTCTCTACAACCAGATACTCGTACATATAATATTTTGAGTAGGTTTGAGGTAACAGCAAAGAGCAGGCAACACTGTCTTTATTCCAATATTTATTTTGCTTATTTTATTTTACTTGTGTTGGTAATGCATTTATACAGCGATGTTATAGTAACAATAAAGTTTTCTGGGCCAACCACAACAAAAAGTTTTACTGATTTGTTGTAGAGTTATCGATTAGACAGCAATCTTTTCAAGGAAAAATTTATGGGTAGAGTCAATGCACCTTTATAAGATCCTCGGGTCTGAAATGAATCGTATTTTCCTTGATCAATAAACATACGTACTATATAATCCAATTTATTTTCAGGTCCCGTTTTCAAAAATTTCATAAAAAAATATATAAACACTCACACACTTACACATGGGTAAATAATCGTGTTAGGTTAGGTTAGTTTAGGTTATAAGTGTGTTTTGACTCCACCACAGAGATAATTTTAAATAAAAGTTTGTTCTAAATATAGATGTATATGAATGCGTGAAAATTAAAAAAAAGTTTTTTTTATTAACTAGATGGATTCATAACGTTCACCGGGTTAAAGGACCTCAACCCAAATCTCAAGACAATATTTGCGATAGGAGGAACAGACGAAGGATCTGCAACCTTTTCAGCCATCGGGAAAGACAAAGAAAAACGGAAAAAGCTCATTCGTAACATGATCAAGGTAAACTGACATGAAATGGTTCTGCTGGTGGGGAGGGGTATATTCTGTATTGATTTTAAAGGGAAATGCTATGTATTTTTAAAGAATATCTCCTCAGTGATGCGGTATTTACCGCCATATGAACATTTTTTGAACTGTTAATAACTTTTGTAAGTGCAATTTTTTTGTTTGAATAAATTAAATAAAGAAGTTGGGCCCTATCTCTTCAGCATTTGTAAGGTATATGAAATTAAACAATCGGACGGCCTTATTGGTCGAGGGGTAAGGCTCTCGACTACGAATCCGAAGGTCGCGGGTTCAAATCCCGGCGTGGGCAAGTGAATTTAATTTTATTATTATTTGCGCACGTTACAGAGTGGAAGATACTCTCAGTATCGCCCTGGTGAAAGACCACCATTTAAAATTGAAACGTTGCTTGAAATGGCTTTTAACCGTGTTTGGTGACCAGATCTGAATAGCCAGGTATTTTACCCACCTTCCTCTCCCCTTCTCCTTCCCCTCCCCTATGTCTTCAGCCTCACAACATTCCCCAATCGGGGATGCCATAGTCTCACTGGCTCCAGACGGTTGGGGGCAGTTGAGACTATTGTAAAAAAAAAAAACCAAAGGGTTCGTCGGGTTAAAGTGATGAATATAATGTGTTTTTAGTTCTCAGATTGACGCTTTCGAAGAACCTTGAAAAAGTATTGCATCTCATAACCTGATTTTCTAGTTTCTCCGCGACTACCGGTTTGACGGTCTGGATTTTGACTGGGGACAGCCATCTTTCGGAAGAGGAGCGGATTCAGAGGACAGAGACAACTATGCCACTCTGGTGCAAGAATTTAGAGAGGAATTCGAGATGGAAGAGACAGACAGACCACGATTACTGGTCTCCATTACATTGCCGAGAGAGAGGGTCAAAATCGAAAGGGGTTACGACCTTCCCAAAATTTCAAGGTAAATTTCTTAATGAAACCGTATTAATAATTCTCAAACAACGAAATAGAAAAACATACAACCGCCATTTTACATGCCTCAAGATACTGGTGCAAACAAAGACTGAGTATTTTAATGATGTATTTTTAAATGCATTTGAACACACTAAAAACACTTCTTCATTAGAAAATCGTAAGAAAGACTTTGATGTCATTTGTATTTTCAAAATATTTAATTGTTTTATTGACTCACCTCTTCGTTGCAACTCATTCAATTCAACATTCATTGCCGTAGACTCAATTAATTGCTTTTCCTCAACACTAGTACTGATAGGTACTATTCTCCACCGTCCAGAATGTCGAGACTTGTAAACTCAAGCCAGGGCTTTGAAATTTTGGTACCGATATAAATGATTTTTGTCAGGATTTATGAAAAAAAATCTGCGAAGATTAGCATTTAGTTTGTCCAAAATCATGGACTTTACCGAAATCTTGTTCAGGCGTTGACATCAATGTTCTCTCTAATGAATATTTTTGTCATTGCTTCTTTCATGTATTTTGTATGTGTTGTTTATTATGCAGTATCTCATTTCGTATTGTGCATTTTATGTAATTGACCGTTAATAAAAAAATTAATACGAGTTATCTTTAACATTTTGTTAAGGTACGTCGATTGGATGAGCATCCGAGGATACGACTATCATTCATCACTGGAGCCAATGGTTAATCACCATTCTCCGCTGTTTTCAGTGGAAACTGATACTGATAACACACTTAATGTGGTAAGAAACACTAACATAAGAGATAAACGCATTAAAACGATTGTAAGATTTATTTCAGTCGACGTAATTCGAAAGTTAGTTAATAAGTTGAAACCGCTAGAAAATTATTTAAAAATATGGTAGATCTACCGGTCTATGGTTGAAGTAAAGAATTACGTCTATAACCCTTGGTAAAGGAAAAGTTATGCAGTAAGTTTTTATTTTATTTTTTTATTTTATTATTTAAACGCCCAGAGGGCTTTTACACGCAGATACATTATTTTAAAAATCATATAAGAAAAATAAACAAAATAGTAAACATGCACAAAAGTTAAATTACACTTGAAAAGCTACGACGGAATTTAAGTTGCACTTGAAAAAAAAACTGTACCAAAGCTAAAAATACACAGAAACAGAAAAAAAAATAGTACAATATCCACAAAGTCAATATTAACATTCATAACAAATAAGTAAATAATGTAAAATTTGTAGTTAACAATGATTTATAAACTAGGCAGAAATAATTCGTTTATCCATCTTTTGAAATTTGCCAAGTTTAGATTATTGTCAAATACATCCACATCATTTAAGACTGTGTAAGCGTTGAATTGGGGAATTTAAACTATAGTTGGAACGGGATATGTATATGTAAAATGTAAATGTCTGCTTGTAGTTCGATTGGATATGTACAGGTTGATTAAATGCAGGAGTTCAGAACAATCGAATTTACAATTTACCAATTTTACTAAAAAGGTTAGATCGTTAATTTTCCGTCTGTTTTCTAAAGTTGGAATATTTAAAATATTCATTAACGATCAGTAATTTATGTGCTTTAAAGGTATGTTAAATTTAAAATTTATGAAACGTAAGAATTTTCTTTGAATTCTTTCTACATTACGAATATGTACTTTGTAGAAAGGCGACCACATCATGGAATTATGTTCGATTACACTTCTAACTAGGGATATGTACAAAAATTTTATTAATTGGAAAGATTCATTTTTTTTTATTGTTCTTAAAATAAATAGTTATGTCTTTGACCTTTCATAATTCCAGGACTACACCGTCCAGTACTATATACGTGAAGGAGTTGACAGAGCAAAGATCATGCTGGGTATCCCGACCTACGGATGCTCCTATACTTTGCAGGACCCTAATGTATTCGCAATTGGCTCAAATGCCTCTGGACCTGGAGAGAAAGGGCCGTTCACTGGAGAAAGAGGGGTTTTCGCTTATTATGAGGTAATAATATTACAACCAATGATAGAAACAGCGCGTACAACGGCGTCGCCAATATAGTTCACCCATACACATCAAAAGCATAACTTTCATTGGGTCCGCTGCTTTGATAGTCCATCTCGGTGACAGTCAGCATGCTTCTATGTAATCCCTTTGTATCTATTATCTATGTATACGACGAATAACACAAGTTTGAAGATCTCATTATTTTTCTTTGGGTGTCTAATTCTTTAAAAATTTCGCCAATCATACAAATCCCTTTAGCATCTGAAGTTCTCGATCGACATATATTATTCCGACCATCACGACCAGACGAGTAGCCGTTTGATGGGAGTAAGGCTAGGAATACACGGGCTGCTACAAGCAGTCGATATCGACAGCTTGACTGCAGTGACGCGGCTTCCCGCGTATTTAGAATGTTGAATGCTTGTAGCAGTCCCTGATTATGTCCGATTATTATGGTAGTAATTCTAAAGATTTGTCATAATTGAGGTTGGTCACAAATCTGCTGGTTTGTCACCTCAAATAATTTCAGTAATTTCCCAGACCATACATATTGATTTAATTTACTTACCTTAAGTATAATGAGAAATTTCAGTACATTTAAAAAATAAAAATAAAAATTCCGTGCAAAATATATACGTAAAGTTGTTTTTAAACTCAAATCAGGTCCAACATGAAATAACTGGCGCCAAGGGAATTTACTTATGACGTCACATGGTTGTCAATTTCATTCGCTATGGTGACCCATGTGGTATCGGATGACGTCAAAGCCGAACCGGGGCGTTAAGATTTGCTGGATAGTGTTTTTTTATCTGATTATTCTGTAGTCCGAAGTATTTTGCTCTTTGTTGGTCAATATGATTTTAAAAAAGTCACTAAAAATGAATGTTTTCCACATTGTGATCATGTACCTATAAATTAGATATGCGCCAATGTGATGCCGAAGAGTGACTCCATGGGGCGACCCGACCAGTGGACTGTTGTACAGCCTAATCTTCGGGCGATGGGGCCGTTTGCCCACAAGGGAGACCAGTGGGTGGGCTATGAAGACATGGGGAGTGTCGCGAGGAAGGCGGAGTACGCGGCTGATCAAGGACTTGGAGGTTAAATCTTTTCTGTGTCTTTTCGGTTTCACGTATTATTTTGAGAATTGTTATTATTATCTTCAATGATTAAAAATATATTACAATGAGGTTTATAATGTTCGATAAGTTATTAAAAAAACAATATCACACAATCTCGTTAATCAGTAATCAGCATTTAACGTCGATATATCCCCTGTTGTTCATAACCGCCTTCATGAACTTTTTTCATTACAGGAATCATGTTCTGGTCAATTGAGATGGATGATTTCCAAGGAACATGCCACGGCCGACAGTATCCCCTGATCAATGCTGCAAAGGATGCACTCACTAGGCGTCTCAGGTAAGCTACTAACTTGTATTATTTCGTCCTATTTCTATAGTGAGACATCTTAAAAACCACTGATTCCTCCACTTGTTAAATATTCCCCTACAGAACTGACAAAAAGAGTTAATTTTCGATAGGAAGTTATATGCTTTAATTTCCAAACTAAATAAGATTTGAGTTGTTCCTCTTTTAAAAGAGGAACGCAGCATAATTCATAATGAAATAAGTAACTGTTTGTATTATATATTTTCATAACTCTTTGACTACTTCTATAAAATTGTCTCTGATATATAAATTCACTTATAAAACGATTGTCTACAAGAATGGTCAATAAATGTTGATCGTCAAAAAATCTAACCGATTCAAAATCGGCTGTTTTGACTTGTCTCCATGTAGAAATAATTCATAGTTATGTCAGGCGAACCCCCACTGCATAGCAAAATTTCTACGCGGAATGTTGAAACACTCTAGTTTCTAAGTTCCCATAGTAGCTAGACAGTTCCCGAGCAGTACCTGCAACGTGTCTGCGCAGTAGCTATATAATTCTTTCGCAGTATATACATACTCGTAGTTCCTGTGCAGCCGCCACAAAACTCCTGCGCAGTAGCTACAAAGTTCCTGCATAGAAACTAAAAAGATTATGCGCCGCGCCATACCAACGCAGTTTCCATCTAGTATCTAAATAATTCTGGCGCAGTATTTAAATAGTTTATGCGCAATAATCAGATAGTTCCTGTGCAGTATCTACCGTACAGTATCCTGCGTGGTACCCTCAAAGTACCCGTACAGCACCAACCCTATTCCCTTTCCTCTTAAAAATATATCCTTATGGGGCCCTGATTGTTGATTTACAGGTGTGCAGAACTTCAATCATATAATTGTTAAATCTCCCCCTGCCTGGGTTTGATTACCCCAAAGCTAAAGGTGTGACGGTTAGTTCATGAAATAAATTAGATATTTTATTTAAAATTAATTAAAAAAACATTTATTAATTGATAAACTAAAGTTCTTTTAAAACTTAAGACAAGATTTTTGTGCATAGTGCAAATGGTAACAATTATTATTTTTATAAACAATAATTATTAATCTAAAACACTCATCCAAATTGAAAAAACCTTCCGAGCAAAGATAAATGTCGCCGGCAGGACTCGAACCCGCACCCTTCTAATGTCCGGTTAGATGCTCTACCGTTGAGCTACGTCAGCTTATCGCAAACCCGCCAAGTTAATCAATATATACTAGTGTTATTTTCACCTGTAAAAAAAAAAAAAAATATATAATAAAATATAATAAAAATATAATAAAAACGGTAATTATTGAATGGAACACTAGTATATATTGATTAACTTGGCGGGTTTGCGATAAGCCGACGTAGCTCAACGGTAGAGCATCTAACCGGACATTAGAAGGGTGCGGGTTCGAGTCCTGCCGGCGACATTTATCTTTGCTCGGAAGGTTTTTTCAATTTGGATGAGTGTTTTAGATTAATAATTATTGTTTATAAAAATAAAAAAAACATTATTTTTAACCACTCTATTGCTGTAGTAAAACCAACATGTTTAATGAGCAACGCGCACCTTTTTAGGGTTTATTTAAAACAAAATTACAAATGTAGACTAACATAATTATGTTGTAGGAGAGGATTAGAAAAAAAATAGATATACATTGAGTTAGAGAGTGTGGTATAATAATAATAATAATTGGATGATTTGCATAGCGCCGTTTTTGTGAAAAATCACCCCAAGGGCGCTGTATACAAATATTTTGGCCATTATTGTGAATAAATTATCTGGAGGGTAAGTAGGTACTTAATAGCCATAATAATTCTCGACTTTTGAGAGAATATACCACTATCCAAGGGTGGTTCGTGACTTTTTAGTGTGCTAGAGTGATAATATTTAAAATAAACTAAATCATTGATGTTGTTATAAACAAAAATATTTTTTTATAAAAAAAAAATAACATTTTAAAAATGTGTGAAAATGTTTTAGCTAGGATGTTCAATTTGATCAATTGAACATCCTAACTTAAATATATTAATAATTTTTTTTTTTTTCAAAATCAAATTCGGCTACAACAACACAAATAAAGCAGTTTTTTTCAATTTTAGAACTCTAGTCCACCAAAATGTCATGAGTTGCCCCTGTCACTATCCGCAACCCTTGAATCCTTTGAAGTCCGTAATTTTTTATTGGAAAGTTGGAAATCTCCTATAAAATTAAAATTGATACGCATAATTATAGCCGGCAAGCATTTTAGTTCCTTTAGGAATCATGTTAGAAATTTATGTAGAGAATTATATCATGTAGAGAAATTTATTGAATTTTTTTTTAGGGCAGCTGCGGCACCTCCTCCAACGTCTGCCTCAAGGCCTCAAACCGCTCCTATGGACCCTATCGTTAATCCTGAAAGGTATGAAATGTTTACAGTAAATATGAGATTGAAATTGATTCATCGCGACGATCGCTTGTTAAGCGGAACGGCTGCGCGGTCTGTTTCATAAAAAAACTTTATTTTGAATTTTATGCCAAAATACTCACCTAAACCTAACGATCTTTTTTACGACTATATCAAAAAGTTTAGTAAATTTCTAGTACAGATTAGAAGTAATTTATTTATTTTTGTTTAACATTATGAAATATAGGCCATTAAAGGAATTGATTTTTCGCGATTTTAGAGGCACCTTTAACAATTATTTTGAGGCTAACGGTGATTTAAAACAAGTTTTACTCCATCTCCTTTTAAAATATAGTGAAATATAAATATACATATATTTTTAAAAAGTATTAAAATAAGCATTATGGTGGAATTTCAATTAAATTGAAAACGACCAATTTCCTTTGGAACAAAAATTTGCCGTAAATAATTTAAAATATCAACCCGGAAAAAACTTTTTTTTTAATGTTTTATTTTTGAATTTTTATTTACGTAATCATATTTGGATAGCAAATACACATATAATTTTATAAATACCATATACCCGCAAATAATTTACAAGTTGCCTCAAAAAAAATTTTTTTTTTCATGGCATATACTTCATAATTTAAACAAAAATAAATAAAATACTCACCCGTACTAAATATTTACTAAACCTTTAATTAAAAAAAATCATTCAGTTTGGAATTAAGTTATGTATGAAACAGACAGCGTAGCCGTTCTTTAATTAAGATTACGCAAAAAACTTTTATTTTAAAGATAAGGCAGACGCCAAGAACAATATGTTTTCCTACCAGAATTTAAGAAACACAAATTTCCACAACGTAAACAAGTAAAACTGTCTGGATGTTGAAAATTCGTCAGTTAAAAGCATTATTACAAGCCCGCTGAAAAATCTATGCCTTTGAAAAAATAGTGTTGCCAAGAAATGTTGTCAACGTAAATCTCTTTTAATTACTTGTATTTTTTCGGCATTTATAGAAATTTGCAAACATTTTATTTGGAAGTTTTATTTAGTTTATTTATTTTTTTATTTTACTAAGTTTTATTTAATTTGCGAATTTAATAAATTAAAAATAGCAAAACTATATAGTAAATAAAACCTTCAAACAAAATCTCTTTTAGTTAAATATGACTTAAAAATATCTATTTTCGAAGCATAAAACACATTTTCACTCTTATCTCCACCATTTCACTAATATTCTGACCTCCGTTGCGACAATTTTCTTTCAAATTATAATTTTATTTTATTTCCCGATTTATTAATTAGTAAATTTCTTCAACAGATTTGTAGTCAGTTTGTGGCGTCATTATCAATAAATTAATAGGGATAACTTTGTTTACACCACTTTTTTAAATATTTAAATATCAAAATGTGTGGAAAACAAAGCTTTCATTATCAGCATAAACAGCAAATGTGGAGTAAACAAAGATGTTTTTATGAATTCATTTATTAATTACATTTAAATCTTACAGGTCACTTATAGGATCTATGGACAACCAGGAAATCAGATCTCCAACGTTACCAAGTTCACGCAGAGCAAACAGTAATTAAATTATTTATATTAAACCGGTTTTTACAACTTACATTAGCATTAAATTAACAAAGAATGTCTTCCTTATGTTACAACATTAGAGGAAAACGAAAAAAAATAAAAATAAAAATAAAAAACTGATGACCGCACGAACGCCTGGGCAGATAGGCAATTTACATAACTTATTGCTATGTAATTTGCGGTCTTCAATTTAGGCTGGTGTCAAAAATATTGAAGGCGGCAAGCTTGGATAGTATTCTACCATATACTCTTAAGATTCTTGGCTCAGACACAGAGGTCGCGGGTTCCAGAGTAGTTTCGACTTTCTGATTAGTCCTGGAACTACTACTCCTGGAAACATTTAGATAGAAACTTGGCTTGAAATGGCAATAGTGATGTTTAGAGACCAGATCTGAGTTTCCCACCTTCACCTTTCCTATCGCTTTCTTCTCCCCACTTCCTTCTACCTAACAATAGACCAGTGGCGTGCAGTCCATAATGACTGAAAATCAATGCCTACCAGAGGCGTGTATACCATATACGCATATAAACACTGCCTTCCCCACCTTATTCAGATAAAAATGAATAATATTAAAGTTCATAAAAAAAAAAATTATTAAGAAGTACTTTTTTTACACCACTGCACTGTTTCAACACGTTTCTGAAGCGAAGCTTAAAACTGTTTATACTTGTCATTAATTTTGAGTATACTGTGTATCCTGATGAGGGAAGCTTCGTTTGCGAAACATGTTGATATTTATATATTAAACAGTGCAGTAGTGTAAACAAAGTACTTGTTATTTTTATTAATAATAACGCCAGCAAAATAATTAAACATCTATCGAAGAAATTCATAAAAATATTTTAAGAAATCAATCCATACTATTTCAAAAGTACGGAATCGCAGTGCCGCGTGCGTTCCCTCGATCGCGCTACTATAACGTGTCAAAAGCAGGAACTAAGTATGTAAAATGTCGTATTTAAATGTTGTCGGTATTGTATACAAAAAATATACGTGTGTGCGCAATGTGTATTCAAAAGAAGACTCCTTTGTGTTTGTGTACCAAAAGGCAATGCCTGTCGGGCACAAATAACAAATGTAACCAGTAGTATATGTTGATACCTCTGTTTATAAGTACACCTTTACTAACGAAATAATTATCATATTACGTTGGTTTTCTTTCATGATATTATACAGCCGAATTTTTTTTTAATTATCCAATAAATGCCTTGTAATATGCATAAATGAAACGGTTGTTTGGATATTTCATATGCGGGTAATTCTAACAAATATCGAATGAAGCCAGCAGTTTAGCCATTCTTAGCAAAAACTTTGTTTTAAGTTTTTCAATTAAAATTAATTACTGTTTTGTTAGTCAAAGTAAAACGATCCATTGAAAGAAAATATAGGATAATATAATTTATTTATTTAATTAATTTGGCAAGGAACTTGTGCGCTCATTGTCAGTTGATAATATAATGGTAATTTTCAAATATTCTGTGCACAATTCATACAGCCCACTCTTGGTCAATGCAGTATACTCCATATTGAAGATGCCATAGTCCCACCGGCTCTGGGCAGTTGTCTATTATGCGTAATGAAATATATTTTTTAAAGGCAGGTTGGAGAATTCAGGCGGCAGACAAGAGATAAGGTAATGCTTCTATTTTCAGGTGCGCCAATAGAGGCACGCGTGCTGTGCTACTATACAAACTGGTCGGTGACGAGGCCGGGGATCGGGTACTATCCCACTCGCTATGTCGACCCGAACCTCTGCACACATGTCATCTACGCCTTCGGGGGAATCTCCAAGGAAAGTCAACTAAGACACTCTAATAAAGCACAGGACATTGATAACTGTAAGTTTTTCAATTCAAAATTAAGTGGAGGGTAAAAATACTATTTCTAGGTCTTTCGTTTACTACTGATGTGAACGTGTGTTACTATTCGGTGTTGCGAATTTCTCGTATATTTTTCATTATTTGTTGATTATTTGTGACAATTGTTCCCACTATTTTTTAACGATTAAGTACCGCCTCCAAATATTATTTCTACTTTAATGGCAACAATATGAGCAATCAGTATGAAATTGTAGGTATAAAAATATTAAGAGTCGTGGGAGGCGAGTGCCTACGGGAGCTATACATACCTGCTCAGAATCAATAATATTTAGAATGCACCTGTAAAGATGTCTCATAAAAATCATTGTTTTTTTTTCTGTATTCAAGACGGTTTTATCACGTTCACTGGACTGAAGCTGTCCAACCCAAATCTGAAGACAATACTGGCGGTTGGAGGAACGGACGAAGGCTCGAATACATTTTCATTCATTGCTGCCGACAAATCGAGAAGAACTGATTTTATCAAAAACGCAATAAAGGTATAAATTTTGACAATTATTTTCACGGTAATTAGAATAATAGAGCAAGCAAAAAAATCGTTTATATCCCTCTGACTTGCTTCCTTTTTTGTTAGAACCTAACAACGTGGTCTATAAGGCTGGAAATAGTGCTAGGCGTATGTTAGTCACGGATATCGGTCGCTGTTTGTCATTCATTTCATAAGACTGTGCACACGCACGTCCATCAGTTCATGCAATTAGCACCGCACTGAAATCTCTCATACAAATAGTGAGCGCGTCGGTCGACCGACGACGTTACGCTGACGAGCTGGCCTAATGTACGCAACGCAGAGCTATTCGCGCGCTGCTGACCGTCAGCGTTGTACCACTGATTCGTTCGCCTACATATTACCGTATGCAATTGACGTACTTGACTGACGTATGCGTGGCACTATTTCTAGCCTAAGATTTCCATGTAAATAAAATATGAAATTTTAGCTCAAAAGAAAAAAAAGGGCAAGAGAAATTGCAACCCAAGTTATAGACAACTAAAAAACGTACAATTGAGATAAATTACTATAAGGTTTTCATGGAAGTAGATACTCTAAACATTATTTTCTTATGTGAACATAATGTGGAGATACGCAATAATAATAACATTTTATTAATACACTTTTTATAATACACATAGTTGCATATTATTGCTTCCAAGGTGGACATTAATGCATTTGAATAGTCATAACTTTTATTTGGAACTGTAGCTGTCGAAGATTCTATGCATTATTTACTTAAAAATTGTTCAAAAAAACATTTTGCATTGGAATAGGAGTAGATGGGCACTTGCCAATTTAATAATAATGTCTGACTTTGGATTCTCCTCTAGTTCTTGCGCGACTATAAATTCGACGGTTTGGATTTGGACTGGGGACAACCCGGTTTAGGCCGAGGGGCAGGACCAGAAGATAAAGCCAACTACGCCACGCTGGTGCAAGAATTAAGAGAAGAGTTTGATGCAGATGGGGCAGATGGGGCAGAAGACAGACCGAGACTGCTGCTCTCCGTTACCCTACCGAGGGAGAAGGCGAAGATCGAAACGGGATACGATCTACCTCAACTAACGAAGTAAGTTATTTTTTTAAACTTTTAGAACATTTAGGAATATTCACATCTACCAACACCGCACAAGAATGAATGATTATCTATGAACACATGAATGTGTTCATAGATAATGCAAGCAACTAATGTTGTCGTGTCTGTACTGTGCTGTCCTGTACTGTGCGGTGCTGATAGATGTGAATAGACCTTAAGCATTGAACTTTTACCCTATCTAAAATACTGACGGTTATGATTTGTGACACTTACAATATAAATGACACTGGTTCTGTCACTTACGGGTTTTATTTAGATTAACAATATATTTATTATTTAAATATGAATATAGAAGCGAACACAGAGGGACTATTCGAGATGGCAACCAGGAAGGAATGAATCTCCTGAAGCTGGTTCCGATCGTTGACAGATATTTACTAAACCTTTAATTAAAAATAATATACCATTAGGTTTAGGTGAGCATTTTGACCTCAAATCCGAAATTATGTTTTGTATGAAACAGGCCGCCCAGTCGTTCCTCTTAACACTGGGAAAATAATTTCTCTCTATCAAAGGTTCAAGTGGACTGTAAATTAGGATGGACGATAATTATTTGGTTGTGTTAGGTGTTGTATCTTTATGATGGAACAAAAGCATGAAGATCCTACTTTGTAATCCTCAGCTTGGGCGACACTCTGCTCTGCAAATCCCAACTTGAACACTGTTAACACTTATAATTTCGTCTTTTAAAAAGACACTTGTAAGGCGAGATCATTAACTATCGATGATGGTTGACACGAATTGACGATGTCATGCGGTGATGTGAAAATAAGAATTTAATTAACACGATACAGGACGACCTTCCGTGATAGCAACGAAAGTTTAAATAATAATTATTCGCCAAAAAAGCCACAAGAGGCGACAATAATGACTTCTTCTTTTTTTCGATTATTCTCCAGTAGATAAGTCTTCGAGGATGGAATTCGTTGGAATAAGGGGTTAATATTAAGGAAGGAAGGAGATGGGAAATAGTACTTCTGTATCAATATTAAACATTCTCAATACGCGTATTGTAAAGTATCTAACTGAGAATCAACCGAATCTTGCTATTAGAAAAAAACTTGGATTATAGAAGCGAGGAAGATGGACCATGAACAATTTTATTAGCATGAAACCGTGCGCACAACTGTCATAAACATAATTAACCCATACGAATACTCTAAATTGCATCTACGCACAGCGGCGCCTCGCCTTTGTTTCTAGCTACACATCAAATGCATATTTTTCATTAGCTTCTTTTGTAAAACAACCAACAAAAACAGTTTTCATTCTGGAACGTCGGAAAAGTGTAGGGACTTATATTCGATCAAACATATTATCGTTTATATACTTTATATGTCTTTTTGGTATTTTTCTGGTCAATTCAATTTAATATTATAAAAATGAAAAATTTCATGAAAGTAAAGAATAAAATCGAATACCTCCTACCATTTTTTTTTATTTGTGCCAGAGATATTTCATTTTTAGTAATTGTATAGTACATTGAGTCAGACTTTTGGGATTATGGACATCTCCCAGCAACACAGGTAGCTATAGTGGGATGTAAATGGGATAAATCTTATTTAGCTGAAGATGATGGTGAAGAAAAAATAGAGCTATCGATAATTCTATAACTCCCATGCCCGAAACGCGTCTCTCTCATGTACCACTTTAATATCCTAGCATTTCTAAAAGAAAAAAAAATTACCATCATTATTTGCCACTATATTATTTAAGATATTGGTGATGATGTTTTCCATCAGATTAATTTTAGTTTAGGAAGAATCAGAATCAGAAAGATCATGGTTTGGGCATGTAGAGCGAATGAACAAAGAAAGGAGTGTAAGAAGAATGTATGACGCGAATGTGAATGGAAGAAGAAGCCGGGGACGCCCGAGGAAGACACGATCGAGTGAATCAAATATTTGAGTCGGGCCATGTCAGAAGTCGGAATAACAGAAGAGAATGTATGAGACGTTGTATGAATGTGAATGAAGCAAGAAGTATATAGTATATTCCACTTTTATATGGAACTAGCTGATGTGTACCCGGCCTTGCTCGGGATTTAAAAAAAAATAAAGTTATGAAGTTGTGAATTCTTGCTTGTCATTAGGGTGCCATAATTGATTTGACAGCGAATGTAACTATCTTCAAATAAAGAAACATTCATTTGAATATTTTATTTCATTCCAAACGTTTATTTTTTTTATTATATCTAAATCATAAAGTTGTTAAATCGGTACCTACTTGTGTTTTTCATTTTGAAAATATTCTACCCAAAAACTTCTTCTTTTGAATATGCAATCTGTGGCTAACCAGAGTGTTATATCTATGGGCTAACCTAAATACAAAATGGCGGGTTCAATGTTTTTCATACTAATTAATTTTAAAACGTTATAGCAACAGTTTTACATATTGGATTTCATTCAAACTACTTTATAAATCTTCCCGGCACTAATTAAAATAAACAGCGCTATTTTCGGCGAAACCGGTCAAGTAATTTTCCAGAAAGTCGAGGACAAACAAACAAATTTACATTGATTTTTATATATGTAGATGTGCAGTTTGATGGTAGCTAAGCGAAAGTCGGCAAGCTTCCATGCCGTATCTATCTCCTTTGTTTCTGTTATCTATGGTGTTGAACCTCTCAAACATTATTCCTAAAGATAATACAGGCCATAAGAAAAACCCAATGGCCCCCTGTGTGCGGTTATAAAATAAAAATTATAAAAAAATGGTCGTCAATAATTATTTTAACAACATGAGAGAATAACAGGCAAATATAGTTTGACGAGCCATTAACCTCACAGAGGTAATCACAAAATTAATATTTATTTGATTATATATATATTTTAAGACTTATTTGATCATACGCCCATCTGGTGTATTCAGGTATTTAAGTATTTGCCGTGCTAAATTGCGAGCTGAACGGGAATAAGAACTCCATAAAGCATAAAAATTATAAAATGGATACTTGTGTTCGTGACTTTGTAAAAATTTTTTGTAATTTTTATATTTTTAGATTAAAACGTTTTTTTTTTCAAATTTTGCATTCAATTTTATTTTATTATGTGTATAGATTTTATGTAATTTTTACTTTTTAAATTTTTGTAAGCACTGCTCAAAACCAGCTGCACTCCGGGCTCCGGAATGTATATCTGAGCAGTGACCTCCTTGTTAATTACTAAATAACAACAACTTATCGACAAATAAACGTTTTTATTAATATTCATGTGTTTCTGAACTATCACAAGTGATTTTCTTAGTCTTTTTAGGAGCAGTCACAAGGAGGATATTCGTAATAGGTTTAGTTTTGCATACTCTACATATTTAAACTAATAAAATGTTCATTAATTGATAAACTAAAGTTTTTTTTAAGACAAGATTTTTGTGCATAGCGCAAAGGGTAACAATTATTTTCATAAACAATAATTATTAGCCTGAAACATCCAAATTGAAAAAACCTTCCGAGAAAAGATAAATGTCGCCGACAGGACTCGAACCTGTACCCTTCTGATTGCCGTTAAAATTGATAAAATGTTCTATCAATTTCCAGAAAATGAATAGTAAAAAGAGTCATTCGTAATTTATTTATCTATCCTTATTGAAAAGAAATGAGCGAATCTCACCATATATGGCCATTAAATTACCCCCTTCAATGATTGACAGATACGTCGACTGGATGAGCATCCGAGGATACGATTATCACATGGCTATAGAACCCGTGGTCAACCACCATGCTCCGTTGTATTCTGCTGATCCAAATAATGATGATGAACTAAATGCGGTAAGGATCGTATTAAATACTTAATACTAAAATAGAAGTTGGCTAAAAATTGATTCATTTTGCCTAACCACTAGCATATTAGGAGTGTTAATTGTTTTTGTGTTTGATTCGTAGAACTCTATAATTATTAATTTTTTAAAATTTACTCAATGTGCTGAACTCTAATTTCAGTTGATGTGTTTTATAGTACGGGGATCAAATTGTGGAATATTTATTTATTTATTCTTAAATTTAATTACGAAAACAAACATTAGCCACTCATCTCACTAGGACAATCCTGTATTGAGACGAGCGGCTTTTCAATTTAATAATAATCAGTAAATAGTATTAAGTAAATAATAATCAGTAAATAGAAATAAGTATATTAAGTAAATATTAATAAGTAAATACTAATAAGTACATAATAATAAAAATAGGTAAATAGTAATAAGTAAAAACATAAATATATTATACAGTTCTATGATTTCTAGTGATATTGATTCGTGTGAAATTAAAAAAAAAGTTATTTTTTCAGAACTACACAACCCAGTACTATATTAGTGAAGGAGTTGATAGGGATAAACTAATGTTGGGGATGCCCACCTATGGGCGGTCATTCACCCTGGATAATCCCGATTCCAATGGGATTGGGTCAAAAGCCATCGCTCCCGGGGACAAGGGAGTTGCAACGGGAGAACGAGGGGTCTTGGCCTATTACGAGGTAAATAAAACTTTTGTATGACATAGCCCCGCTAGTATATGAGGCGTTTATTTTAACACGGGAAAGAGAAAGTGGAATATTTGAAGGATCAGTCTTAATCAATTCTTTTCGGTGACAAGCGCAGAATTATTCTGCTCACGGGCCGACGGGTCGCGATCTTTTAGTTGCCCGCTATTGCGAGCGAGGACTTTCTCTGTATCTCTATTGCACAACGTAACTTACATTTTCTTATAAGAAAGACAAACATTCTAGGGTTAAGAATAACCTAACAATATTTTTAAATTTCCTACTACCATCACAGTTAGCGGAAAATGTTGTTTGTGTCGTGATGGAGGACTTACCCAGCCGAGGAATTGAACTCACAATTCCTCGTCGGGACCCGGACGCGTTGTCAACCCAGCCACTGACCGGTCAACATGTTTCATACTACTACTTGGGTAGATTTATCTGAAAAAATTTTTTTTTTTTGAGAAAGTTCATTACATTCTAGAATAATATAAAAAAATGATTCTTTAAAATCAAAGAAAAAACCAAAAAGCATTTGGTTTTGCAAAATCGAAAAGCAGGTAACTAAAATTTATGCACGAAATCCATAACTTTGCAAAACTAAGGAAAAATACCTTAGGTTGAGTTTCAATATTTCAGGACGTCATATCTTCGAGGATTTTAGCAGTAACTTGGAAAAAATATTATTTATTTTTTAGATTTGTGCTAATCTGATTCCGAGAAATGACTCTATGGGTCGACCTGAACAGTGGAGGGTGGTGCGACCGAGCCCCGGAGTCATGGGACCCTACGCCCACAAGGGGAACCAGTGGGTGGGCTATGACGATGTTGAGAGTGTGGCGAGAAAGGCGGAATATGTGGCTGAACAAGGACTTGGAGGTAACTAGATAGTCTAATAAAAGTATTGATAATATATTATACATATTATGTACATCATCGGGGCATCAATCTGTGAAGAGTCTTGGTCGTCTGGAGAAAACTCCCCACTCCTGACGGCATCGCGTATTTTCCTTCCAGTTCCGTATATCTAAGGCAGCGGTATTGGCCTCTCTCATATCGAGTCTAAGCTTAGGTAGAGACCTATGGGGAGCAGAACCAAGGGGTGTTGGGATCAACACTCCTTGGTTCGGCAGATTTATTGATCTCTGCAGTGGTAGGCTTTCCTCCATTCTTGCAAAATTTACTGTCCATTTAGATTAGTGATTGCAATAATATTATTAAAAATACTTCCTGTTGATTTCACCCTAAAATAGATAAATATGTGTCTTAATGTTCAAATGTGAAGAATCCCCTTAGTCCTGAATGGGGCAGCAAATTTATGTCCCTTTGTTCCGTCACATTTTTAATGTTAGAATGTTAAACTTAATCCTTTTTATTTTACACCACCATTACAATAAACCGCTTTTTTTAAAATTGAAAAACAACATGAGATGGACGACTTATATTATTTAATTAAATACAAATACATAATTTAATAGGCCGGAGATCCAGAGATATCTCGACCTTGGATATATAGTATAACGTCATTACGTCAGTTTGGTTGTGTATTTAGACCGTATAACCCAGCCACTTTACCGTGCAAGAGAGAAAACTAACTGCGTGCATTGTAAATTATGACATTTAATCACAACACAACTCCTTTGTCATCATAGGCATCATGTTTTGGGCTATGGACATGGATGATTTTCAAGGAACCTGCCACGGGAGAACTTATCCTTTGATTAAAGCTGCTAGGGATGCCCTTCGCAGAAGTCTTGGGTAAGTGCACCTATAATGGTGTTTGAATTTTTCTTTCTTTAAAAAAGCGCTTTATTTAGTATTTGTTTTATTTATGTAATATTTATGTTCAAAACCTACAGCCTAACTATGGATATGACTGCAACAACGGATACAATGAGTGAAGGAACACCTACACCTGCCGCTGGATTCAGAACAGTTCAAACCACATCATTGAGGCCAACAACACAACCAACCACAATACCACCCACTCAACGAACCACCATCTCCACAACTAGGAGATCAACCACACAACGAACCACAATACCACCCACTCAACGAACCACCATTTCCACAACTATGAGATCACCCACTCAACGAACCACATTACCACCCATTCAACGAACCACTATTTCCACAACTATGAGATCCACCACACAACGAACCACAATACCACTCACTCAACGAACCACATTACCACCGACTCAATCAACCATGACCATTCGACAGCCACCGAGGCCAGTTTTTCCTGTGCAGGGAGAATCTCTATCTACCAGTACCATCACACCCCTCAGAAAATCGGTGTTTACGCCTCCCTCTACAGAGGTTTGTATTCACTATAACTTAGTAATCCTTCATCATAATTTGGTGTTGTTTGATTTTTGGGGTAATAAGCTTTGTATCGCTTCCTTATCATTATTTTCCTGTCGATGTTTCAGATAGCCTAAGGCAGCTGCTACACTCGTAATTTTTTCTCATAAGTGACTTATGGCAAAACTACCAATGTAAACATCATTGCAAGTTACTTATCGTATTTTATAGCAACTTATAGAATTCGTAAGTGGCATGAATTTTAAACGGCTCTATCTATATCCGAGTGAACTTACGACCTTCTCACAGCATATAAAAAAAGCTGAGACGCTTACCGTAACTTCACAATGGCACCTAAACACGCCTATGCCAACAATTAAAAGGGGTGTTTTCTTAGAATTTTTTAAATTTCCTTTAATCTAAAAACAGATATTTTATTATTTGAACTAATATCTGAGATCATCTATAAAAGTTTACCTAAATGTTTACAAAATAATACTAGATAAAACACAAATAAGTATCATGAAAACGAATGTAGACGGAAAGAAAATAATTTTTCTGATGCTAAAAATCGACGATCTATAATTTATTTTTCAGGTCGTTAAAAAGCTTTCCGAAAATAGCCACTCTTCTCGTCGATTAGCGGTTCAACATGACGTATTCGAAGTCGGTTGCTAATATTCGGAAAAATCAAAGAACTGCTGTTGGTCCTCCATTCATAAATCTACCGTTAACCCAACGAAAGTCCTTTTAGAATATCTTCTTTCAACCCAATTTTTAATCCAATGTTTCTTTGGGCACTTTTGTCTTTTTTGAGAAAATTGTGTACATTATTGCAGCAACTCTTTGTTGGCGGGAAGCCATCTTATTGCGAGTAAACTTACAAGTGTATTGGTAACTGTAAGAATTTACATGAGTTAAACTTCCGAACAGCTCACGCAAGTATAAATTGCCATAAGTTGGATCAATGTATAAACGTACATGTAATTTACGTCTAAAAAACTTATGGAAACGTGTAAGAGTGATAATAGTGAGATTTTAATCAGTGTAGACAGTAGGAAAACCAGGGAATGAATTGAAATTTTAAAAACTTATCACGGACGTGGTAAGGTTTTTCTAAGAATGGCTAAGTTACTGGCTTCTGTCGATATTTCCAACTACGTTAAATGTACAAATAACTGCGTCATTTGTGCATAATACCAGCCATTTACTGAATATATGAAGTAACAATTTTTTTTCGATTGCATAAATTGCATGAAAGAAAGTCAAAGCTATGATAATTATTTCGTTTGTAAAGTTGTACTAATCAATAGAGAGGTACCAACACATGGCATCAGTTTGCAACATTTGTTATTTGTACCGATAGGCACGGCCTTTTGCGACACTAACACAAATGAGTCATCTTTTGAATGCGCATTAGGCACACACGTACATTTTTGTGTAGAATTCCGTCAACATTTGAATACCGCATTTTACATACTTGGTTCTTGCTTTTGACACGTTGTAGGGCGATCGATTAATCCCGTATTTGTATTTTTGAAATAGTGTGGATTGATTTCTTGCAATATTTTTATAAATTTTAATATTATTTATCTTTTTAGGGAGTAAATAAGGATAGTCAGCGTTTATGTGTCTATATGGACTATATGCTCTGGGGTGCACTTGTATCATTGATTTTTATAAATATCGTAAATAATGACTTTGGATTGCTTTTGTTAGATTCGATATTGATAACATTTTTCTTTTTATAGAATGCCGTAGATGATCCTCAGGACTTCAAGAATATTTTTGAGGCACTTTTAAATTCCGGTAAGAGTTACAAATTTCAGAGATTTTTCATTAATATTTGTACACTTGTACAGAATACTAGTCATAATTTCTTCTTCTATTTTTGAGAAGTTTTAGATGCAATTTAAAGACATTTAACATCTCAATGTTTGTAATGATGGTTGATTATAAAGTTAGTTCAATTTTTAATTATTTTTATTGAGATTTAAAACCTCATTTTAATATTTAATCATTGCAAAAAATAATATTAACATAACCCAAATGAAACATGAAAACGGAAAAAAACGACAAAAAATAAAAATTAAGAGGTCCTGGGTTCGAGTTCCAGATGCGACTGAAAACTTTTTATTGTCGTTTTTTTGCGTTTTCATGTTTCATTTGGGTTATATTCATACTATTTTCTAGAGGGATTAACCAAAGTAACTTTTTTATCGTTAATTAATGACCGACAGGTATTTTAATCGTGTAACATTAATTAAAAAATAAAATTAAAAAACAAGAATGGTTTTCAGAAGGTGGCGCTGAAACACTGAAAAAGTATTTGGATGAGAGATTAGGCCTCGGCGAAAGGTATGAAACATTATCACCGTTCTTTAGGAACATTTAAACATTAGCTTACATGTATTAATTATTTTTATTATTTTTTATAACTTATGGAAGTTTGTAAACCTCGTTGTAATATTTAAACATTGAAGAATATAATATTAACACATCCCAAATGAAACACGAAAATAAAAAGATTTCAGTCGCATCTGGGACTCGAACCCAGAAAAAAAAGTTGAATATTTCTTTCGAGACTTGTAAAATAAGTCAACAGATGTCTCATATAAATAAAAATCGGGTAGGTATATTCGAGACTCTATTCCGATTGCAATTGTGTTTGGGAAGAACTTTGCAATCATCATTAGGATAGTAGCCAATAATGTGGGATTTAAAATGGAGGATAATATTAACAAGTCTTTAACCTGAAGTATGATATGGGTGTAGATGGCGTAAATTGAACTGGTCCCATTAGCTAAGTTTGTTAAGCGGTTGCCCCGGATAGGCAGAGGTCCTGGGTTCGAATGATTATGTATTAATTAACTTTAAAATTACTACAACGTTGTTGAAATTTTCAGTAATTTTTTATAATATTTATTTTCAGCGCAATACGAAAACTTCTCAAAAAGAACCCTTCAACGCAGCCTCCACGAACCACGCATAAACAAACCGCTAGCGATACGCCAAAGTGAGTAGACATAAGAAGAGCAATTTTTAACAATATTCTTCATCCTCATTAAATAAGTTTTTTTTATGTTGCACGTTTTCATAGATTAATTGATTTTGCGGCTAAAACGACAAAATTTGGTGAAAATTAAATTCCAAATCAGTTCTCAATCACTTCGTTCGATGATGTTCTGAAAAATATATATTAGAGCGTTTAGATATGTTCGTTATTTAATCACTTTTCAATATGGATTTAATCATTTTACGAATAATACATTCGAGTACAATAAAACTTATATATTATATTATATACAAAAGTAGGCTGTGCGTAGTTCGGGGATGAATTGTGCATTGAATATTTGAAATTGGTAATTTTTTTTTATCATCTTTCGCTGATTTTTGTAAAAATACCTTAAATTCATGAAAAAATAACATTTTGTCAAAAAATGTTTTAATTTCTTTTTATGGTTCGTTTTTATTAGGGTAGGCATAGCTTTTTCAGTCTTTATGGAGTACACGCTACTGATATTTGGCATCGATTTTTGTAAATGTTTAATAATATTCTTTTATAGCAGCTGGTGTTCATCAAAGAACCCGATCCTTTGATTTCTATTTAATTATTTTAGACGTTGTCAGTACTCTCAAAAAATGTAATGTTATATTTATTTATCAGAATAATATATCAGAATACACAGAATAGTATGCTTCCTTTATATCTGCGGATTTCTTTGATATTATTTAAGTGCTACTAATATATTACGAGTCTGTTTTCACTGTAACAAAACTGTAGGACTCGTTTTATATTTCTCAACTTGTGTGACACTTGCTGATATGTTGATAATTCTAATACATTATTTAATTTCTATTATGTAATTGGAGTTTATTATCACTATATCAAAAATGTTCTACTGTTTTTTTTTATTTACTTGTGCACACTGGATCACACCATGCATGTATCTATTTCGTTGCGCTATAATTTCTATGATTATTTTTATTTATCGTTGTATTATATAATATTGTTGAACTAAATGCTTGCTTACAAGCGACAAATTCCGATTGTATTATAATCATGTAACAAAATATAAAAATTATAATACCCCTTTTTCTGATCAACAGATTTCGACTACCAACACTGAAGACCCCAAGTCTATCTTTACCCGTGGGAAGACCCAATTACCAGCAACCCAAATATCCTTCTACAGAATCAAGCGAAACCGTGGACTATAATTCCAAAAAATCTACTAAAAACAGAGCATACATGGATTATGAAAGCTTTGACGATGGCCTCCCCAATGATCAATACGACGATGATGAGAATCCATCATTAGATTCTAATAATAATCGTAATCCTTTATCTATTTCTTCATTTTCCAAAGTATCTCTTCATTCTTCTAACCGAAACCGTAGTCCCATTTCTTATTCATCTAAGGTCAATATAGATCTACCAGAAGACCAGGACATAACTCCGCTTTCTTTTTCATCTGGACTTAGTTTCACATATTCTGGCGAATCGGAGGGTGGTGCGAAAAATTCCCAGTCCTCCAATGAAAACGACGAGTCAAGTGCCAACATTTCAGCAAATAATACAGTGAGTGTTCGAGGAAAAGATAAAAGAGGGCAAGTGAAGAATTTGTCTGTAACTTCTAATACTTCTGCATCTTTGGCCAGAGGACAAAAGCATCATAATGTGGTTTCACATTCGAGCAACGGCGATTCTGATAGTGATAGCGTTGTCGTTGTCAATGAGGATTTTAAAAACGAAAATCATAGGAGACAAAGACGAACCAGTACTCCCAGAATAGACGATGAGTTGTTGAAGTCAATATTTGGTTAGTTGAAGATATCTTTTTTTTGTTGATTTATAAGTTCACAGTATTTAACGAATCAAAAATATTGCGTTGTTAACGATTGACTCGATTCAAAGCCGTGAGAAATTCGGTTATTTGGAAGTAAAGACGTCTTCACGCCAATTTTGAAACGCAGCGCCGTTATCTAAGGAAAATTACATGGAGATTGTTGGATAGGGAGTAAAATATGAAGAACTGACGGAGAATAGGGCAGACGATACGTTAAAATACTGGTTACATAATTTGAAGAATCTTTTTTCCAACCTTATCTGTTTATAATCAAGAGGATTGTCGTCGAAACAAATTCATGGCAATTATGATGGTTCAATTTTAGAAAGATATTTTTGTATATTCAGAATTTAGTTAAACAATATTGCTCAAATTAAATATGCCATTATTATTATGTAAGTTCAACAATAATAAACGATAAGTTAGTAATAAGTAGTTAAAGTAATTTAAGGCGAGACGATATTTTGTTTGTAATAATAGATTTGAATGGAAACCGATGTCGCCACTGATTTGGTACAGTTTGGTTTTAGCCCATTTAGTACGTGCTCTGTCTCTCTTATACTGCCTGACATCATATATCTACATTACTTTCGATCGAAGTGAAAATTTCATAATGATTTCGAATAATTATGAATTTCTACATTTGAAATATAAGCAAAGAATAGCGGATTTTTGAAACACGAAACAGGTCAACGTCACATTTTTTGTGTTCTATGTTTGTATACATGTAATAAAAAAAAAAAAAAAGAAGTTTTTAACAATATAATCAATTGATTGATTGGTAATACTGATTTCGGAAATCCAGAAACTAATTTATCACAAATTATTCTATACAAATACCTCTTTAGAAGTTAATTAAACATATTCGCAGAAAAAAGTTCGTATTATTTATGCATCCTTATCATACAACTCAAATCGAAATTGACCGTTGAAAGTCGAGACATTGTTTGTAAAAGTAAAATATTATGTCAAATGTTATTTAAAAATAAAAAAAAACCTTACGAAATTCGTGGAATTTCACAACCCTGTGATGGAGCATTTGGAATAAAAAAAGAGATAAAAATATTTTATTGTTTGCACAGAAAAAAGCTTCTACATTATGTAGAATCACCTCCCGAAGCCACAGCACTTTATTCCGGACATCCTATATAATATATTGGCTTTAGGATAAAATTTCCCAAAATAATATGCGAAGATGAAATATTTATACACGCCGTCCTAGACTGAGCATACATTTTCCATTATAAACTTAATTTATCTAATTCAAAACCAAGTTTAACTCCAGTGAAAAATATTTTGATACAAACACACGTTTATTTTAAATCACTTCAAAAGAATATAAAACAACCGGTTTCGGAAGTACCCTTCCTTCGTAAAGACTATATTAAAACTAACCTAAAATACAAAATAATTGATTGGGTGAAATGGAGTTGGACGCAAATTGATAGACTAAATGTCGTGTAAGATAAATTTAATATTTTTAAGATGGATGAATTATATCGAAGCTGAAGGTGCTTAAAAAAATTTTTTATTTTTTAATTTTTATTTTGGAATTATTAAAGGAATAATGTTCAGATCATATAAACATATAAGAATCCAAAATATCAGCTAGTTCGGTTGCATCGTCACTGAGAAAACGGTGTTTGCACTTCTACCCCAAGAGTAAAACTGTCCACAAATTTGAAGATTAGAAAAATAAAAGATTTTTTTAGGAACTGTTGACGGAATAATGTTCAGACCATATAAACATCTAAGAATCCAAAATATCAGTTAGTTTCGTTCAATATTCACTTTTGAAAAAAATTTTGATGTAAAAATGTTTAAAAAATTTCTTGCTGCCGAATCCTAATACCGATTATTGACTCTTGACACCTGACTCCTAACTAAGTATATGGTTACGGTTTTGTCTCAACAATTACGGCCTCCACTCGGGTTATCACTTCCCTTTCCCATATTATTCAGAATTTACCAACACGCACAATTTTTTATGAAATTTCCCATGACACTCTCCTCCAACTGATTTCAAAGGAAAACTGGTCAAATTTATATAAACTTACTAATCCGAACTTAGCGTGTGAATCTCTCATTGACACCCTCCATAAGTATTTGAATAATGCCATATCTAACACACACAATAAACAAAGTAGTCGTAAAATTAAACTTAAGCCTCGGATGTCTGACTAGTCTTCTGCACTGTATCCGAAAGCGTGACAAACTTCACGAATTGTAAGAAAAATTCTAATGTTAACGAATCACTCCTAAACAGAACTGTAGCAATAAACGGAACAGTAATGCTTGTAAAAAATAACTTGCCAGAGAAAACTATTATACGAAACAGATCGAGGAAGATGCCAATAACAGTAAACAAATCAGGAATATTATTAAAGAAATATGCTATACCGACACAATGACTATACCCATTAAGATGATCCCAGATGTCAGCAAGACAACTATAGATAAGATTCTAACAGAACATTTAGGGTATTCTAAGGTTTGTGTAAGGTGGGTGCCCAGGATGCTAACGAAAAACGAATCACGGAGCATACTTCACACCTCGTGGGCGATGCGATCGGGAGCTCCATTCTTTACGGCTACCAAACCGACACTGAGCATCGCAGCGAGTTCGTCCAGGTAGGGATGTGGAGGAGGAAGACCAAGGTACGATCCAGAATTTAAATAAACGTTTAAATTTTAATTTCCTTTTTAAAAAAAAAATAGGGAAAGAATTATTTTACGGACAATCCTCGTGTAATAAACGACAAACTTCGACTACCATAATACGGGCTTGCGCCTAGTTTGATAGTTGAAAAATGTTAACTCTGTACCAAAACTTAAAAATGAATATATATAAAAATAAAAATAAAAACATCAAAACCTCAAAACTTTATTCCAAAGATAAACCAAAATACTCATTTAAAAAAATAAACACTCACTTGCATGTTATGAACAATATTTTAAATATTGAAATGGCTCCTCTCCAGAATGACCTAAAGTGAGCTATTGAAGCAAGTGTATGCCAAGATCGAGTTTTTTGGAGGTTCGTCCCCTCTGCCTACCCCTGCGGTTAATTGTTAGTTAGTTAGAGTTAATGCCTTATTATTTAGAGCAGTCGATATGTGAAAGAACACGTACAATTTAAAATTATTTGCGCACGTCGGGATTTGAACCCACCTCTGGATTCCGACAACGGAGGTCGTATTAATTTGTTTTGTACTCCTAGATTCTAGACAGTATTCAACAGTTTGAGTATATCTGTTATGAAATAAGTAGATAACTAGGCGCAAGACTCTTGGCATTTTTTGGATTCTAAACATTTTTTTATTTTTTTTTATTCCTTTTTGGAAGACTTTTAAAATATTGAACCACTTTGTAAACATAATTCCTTTTTTTTAATACTACCATATATTTATTAAATTTAAAAAAAATACAGTATATTGTCACAATAATAGATATCAAATGGTATTACAGAATAACATAGTATATAGGTTTATATTTTAAGGGCGAGAGGGACGTCGGAGAGTTATTATTTATTAATTCAAAATAATGATAGACGCCACGATAAACGCCATACGATAAACATAATGTTTTTAAATAGAAAAATATTTATTAAATATTTTATAAATTTACATAGGCTTAGTATTCATCAAAATCTAATCAGAAATATTACTTTTTCTGACCGTCCCATTGTATGTTTCACAAAATATTTAAAATACGAATATGATTTTTAAAGTGGAGAAAAGTATTTTTAATCCATTATCGTTGCGTTTTTGTAAATAAACATAACCAAAGATTTGTAATCCACATTACAAAAACAAACATTAAAGTTACGTTCATAAAAAAATTAAACCACACACTGTTCTTTCTTTTTAATTTATCTTATCGACAAGTTACAGAAAAACCTTCACAACATTTTTTAAGAATATTCAACTTTTTAAATGTTTTTTGTAAAACATGCGTAGAACGGTCAGAAATGTGTAATATTTCTTATTATATTTTGATAAATGCTAAGCCCAAGCAAATAAAAAAAAGTATTAAATATTTCTCTTTAAAAACAGCATGTTTATCGTATTGCACAATAATATTATCATTATTTTGAATTAATAAATAATAACTCTCCGACGTCCCTCTCCCCGTTAAGAGTATTTCTTAATCTAATCAATATGTAAATACATATCCTAATGCGCTTAAACGGTTCACATGTGTCTGTTTTATTTCATATGTTGGTCTACAATTACTCCAATGTACTTTTATAGTGTATAATTATTTCAGTGTTGGGGTGAGTTCTGAACTTATTTATTGAGAAAGGAATATAATTAATTTTTTTCGTATTTATTGAAAGCAGATGTGTATCGAACAAGTATTTTATGATTTGCATATCATTGTTTGCATTTACCTTAACGTTATCCTAGTCCTAACCCTTTACTGTGATTATTGTGTCGTCTGCATATGAAATAACAATTCCACTGAGGTTTTGTTCAAAAATATGTTTAACATGCTCGATAAACAGTAATGGGCCCAATACAGCACCTTGTGGTATTCCAAAATCACTTATGAGGGGTAGTGTGCTTTTGTGTAAGCTTAGCCCAATATGCTTACCCAGTGCATTGACAAAATGAATAGTTTGTCATTAAAACCCACAACATTTAATTTTTACATTAATTTGACATAAGATATGTTGTCGAAAGCTTTTCGGAGATCAACAAAAATACCAACAAAATTCAACGATTTATCTAAAGCGTTTTTGTACATTATTAGATAGTTTTACGATGGAATGTTTTGTGCTTCTGTTCTCCGTAAATAAAAATCGTTTTTCATGAATTACGTGATTCATTTTAATGAACCGAGTTATTCTTTTTTTTAACATTTTTTCAAAGACTTTACTGATATTCGATAGCAAAGAAATTGAACTGTAGTTGATTGCTTCTTCTGGATCGCCGGTTTTAAATTTTGCTATAATTACAGATTGCTTATACGAGTATATGGATGGAAATACTCCTCCTTGAAAACTTGTATTAATTATGTATATCTCCTTATTAATCTTAAAATAGAACACAGGTACATTGATTACATGTATTCTAATATGAACATAATATCTACACACAAATATTTTAACAATTTCAGTCACAATAAAAAATTGCAGTTTACTGTTTCGTCACTTCTTTCGTAAATATCAATACATTTTCCTCTTCTTTCATATACTGGCCGGTATTTCTTGGAAGATCTTTGTGGTTCTACATAGTAATAAGTTTTGCAATTTGGTTTTCTTTCAAAAGGGAAGTCTTATTTCATTTATCCTTCTTGTAGAGTGGTTATGTCTGTGTTGGTGTTTAATAATTTTTCTCAAGAATTCAGAATTTTATTATTACGACTTATTAGGTTTCGGTACGTGTGATTTTATACTTTTCAATATTGCAGTAGTGACCCCACCAAAACCAGGGACAGAACCTGATAGAAAAAAGAGTTTAAGTAAATATACGAGTATGTCAAATGGTTGGTAGGGAAATGATTAAGTTGGAATTTAAGGCTTGCTTAAAGGCGCCATCACCTCTTCAGGACGAAGGTGATGCCTTCAGCTCAGGGCAGAGCTATGAGCCTCGCTCAAAGCCGGGGCACTGTTCAACATCATGGTTTCAGGAGAATGGGTTGTTAATAAAAGAGTAACTATCGTAAAGTAGTGTACTCGTATAATGAAAACATCAAAATTATAACACAAGAAGGAGATACCTGTGGACCGTATTTACGTGTACCTAACTGAACTAAATTGACTGAAATCAGTGAAGCGGAATCTACTCTGGAGTGCGACCAGGATTCGCTTGGCAGGCCTGCCCTTTGGGAGTGAAAGGATGACTGGACTGGTGTCCATTTACTCGGGTCGAGGGTCAACGCTGTCTGCTGAAGCCGTCCACGGTGGCCATGCGGGAAACGTTCTGATGCTTTAGGAACGTCGGTCTCGGAAATATTCCGGAATCCAAAGGATTATTTTGTCAAGCAGGTTGGCTTTAGATATTAGACAAGGTACCACAACGGATGGTTTTACGGATGATCTCCAATGATTTTAGCGTACAGCAGCGCTATCCTCGATTTACTACCACAATTCAACTCCGGCACATTTCCGTTGGTTGAAATCCCCTCGATAAAATTATAGATTAAAATAAATGTAGTTGTGACGAGTCGAATTGAGATCGCCCGTCCTTGATGGTCCCTATTCAAAAAATGATCGGAAACGAACGCCGGATACGTAGCCGTTACTGCACGGCTAGTGACTGCGTTAGGCAAACGCGAGGATAGAATTCGTCGTCATAAATACTATTAATGCTTTTGGTTAAGAAAATAATGATTAAATTTAAATAATTATTTTAAGGGGAACGGCTGCGGTGCCAGTTTCATGCAAAACTGAATTTTGGATTGGAGGCCAAAATACTCATCCAAACCTCTAGAAATCAGATAATGCTGAAGTTACATATCTTACATAGAATCTCTTAATTTAAATAAATAAAATAAAATAAAAACTTTTAAATTAAAAAAAGTTACAAAATTACGAAATCACTAACACAAGCACAATAATGGTTTTGTGCGGCTGACTGTGCAGTCAGAAACCATTAGCTGCAGAAGTTATTGAAGTACTGCAGCAATGTCGATCTTCGAATAGATAGTGGTATTTCATTTCAAAGTTTTGTTGAGGAATAGCTGTAACTATCCTCAGATACCTACTACAGTGCAACGGTTCGATGTCTGGGGAGGACAAGTAAATTGTCTCTTGTATGTATTGTGATCTATTGTAATAAAGGTGAGGTGAGATATGGTTAGACAATTGTTTTACATCACACATCTTGTGTTTAGTGAGGATAATTTTTTTTTCAAAGATAAAAATATCCTTGACAATATTTGAAAATCTCCTTCCACCACACTAAGCGGAAATATTGCTTGTGTCGTGATGGGGGACTTAACCAGCCGAGGAATTGAGTTAACGACGCCTGGGTGGAAAGCCGACGCTTTTCCAACATAGCCACTGACTGGTAATTATTAATTTTTGAATTATTTTTACATCCATCACTTCAACTTCAAATTTTCACTGACCAGTCGAATAGTAACATAAAAAAGCAGATTCCGTGAGCTGACGTCACCCATAACACTGTTTGACATTTAATAGAAACTAAACCGAAGGTCGTCCCCGGCATTCCTCGCTGAATTGTTCATCTCTGCATCAAGTGTTTAGCATTTATTACGTCCGAGTTACAAAAACAACATAATTTACTGACTAACTTAACCATCACGCCGTTTCTCCGCATGAATAGGCAGAGAGGTTAAGACCGTCACACAACTCTGTCCTGGCAAACACCTCGCTTCATTCACGTTCCATCATCGTCTCATACAAACTCTTGTGTTATTCTCCTGACTCTCCCATCTTTTCCTCGGACGTCTCCGACTTCTTTTATCATTCGCTTTCGCATTGTATATTTTTGTTACACTCTTTTTTCAGCCATCATCCGTTCCACATGTCCAAACCATTTAAGCGTCCCTTTTTTAATCTTATTCAAAATGCTCTATTCAGCATTTCATTCTTTCTGGTTCTCTCCATTTGCAACACGGTCAAATATATGTTTTACACAAATACGCCTCAGGGATCTCACTTCTACAGCATTCAGTCTACTTTACTTTTTCTCTTCCAAGTTCCATGCCTCACTGCTATATACTAGGGTTGGTATCTGCACTCCATTGTGGACTGCTAACCTAGCTTCTGCAGGCAACTTTTTATTAGTGACTGCCGCGTTCAGCCCTCCGTTAATGGAGATAATTTTTATGGTGACGGGATAAATCAACGAATGTATGAATCGGCACACTTTTTATAAGTGATATAAAGTCATTAAAAGAACGACAGAAAGAAAACTAGCTCGATAGCCTAATTAACACACGTTTTATTAATTAAATCTATTTACTTATTTTTAAATAAAAAAGTTAAAATTAATTTTAAAAAATTGTTATAAATCAAGGATTTATTATATTTTTTCGTCAACCGGTTTCGCTTAGATCAATCTTCGTCGGAACATGTCCTCAAGGCGGGCGTTGTTAGGCTGCTACGTTCGCCTGCTTTTAGCCATGTGGACGAAGCTATTGGCGTTGGGAAGGCGAATCACGTTTACTGGTATAGTTTCACTGCTTGAATCCTTTCACTCGCCGTTCGTACGAATCAAGAGCACGGTTTCAGATTATTGTCATTTAACGTATATCTGCCGCTAGAAAATATATACGAGGTGTGTTCAAAAGAAAAGGTGAATTTTGAATTTTTGCGGGCTGTGTACATTCGATTATCGATTTTTTTTTTCGTTATGTTGGTACACATATGTTTATCATATGTTAGCATTATCAGCCATTTTGGATCAGTGGTTTGTTTTTGACAACTGGAAAGGTTAGTCACGTTTTTGGGTGTTCTTCGATTTTTTATTTAGGTTCGTTTTCTGAGGCATCATCGGTCCGATTGAAGTGAAATTTTAGATTTGCTTTATTTTCTATTTCCTTATCAGCATTCATTAAAAAAAATTGATCTTTTTAGAAAAAAATTTAATAATTGTTAATCCTATGGAGGAATTTTCTAGTTTTGGTAGGAACTTGATAGCCGTTTTCTGGGGCATCATCAGTCTGATTAAAGTGAAATTTTAGATTTGCTTTGTTTTCTTCAAAAAATCCAAAAAATGGATGTTTTTCGGTATTTTACTAAAATAATAAAAAGTAAAAAATCGAAGAACACCCAAAAACGTGATTAACCTTTCCAGATGTCAAAAAGAAACCACTGATCCAAAATGGCTGATAATGCTAACATATGATGAACATATGTGTACCAACATTAAAAAAAAATCGATAATCGAATGTACACAGCCCGCGAAAATTCAAAATTCACCTTTTATTTTGAACACACCTCGTACGTAACTGTGTTTAGGTAAATAAGAATAACATTATATTTGTTTCTCAGAAGGAAATGAGAGGTGAATGGTTTAAATCAGAGATACACAACCTTTTTAGCCGGAGGGCAATATTTAAATTATACGAAATGCGATTAAAATGAAATTAGGTAGATACATTTTTGATTTATAAGAGGTACATACTGACTCCGGGTATTTGTTCGAATATATGTTTGTTCGTTTGAGCGAATATGTGAAAAAATTAAAATTTTACACTTTCGACTGCGAAGTTAAATGTGTCAAGCTTTAGGTGCCTTAGCCCCCGTGACCCGCGGACATATTGAAAATGGATATGTCTGCGTGTGTTGATAACCTGCCGAGTGGTGCGGTATGAGTAAGAGAAGTATCGCGTTTCGCTCACCGTGCCACGATGCGCGGTCGTTGGTAGTAGACGGTGGTCTGCCGGCTGTAATGGACGTATCATGCGTTTATACGTGGCCAATGTACTTTTTACATGTTTAACACTTACGACATTTACACTTTTTTTACTTATGTACATATCTACTATTAATAAAATTATTTATTAACTACCTAACTAACCAAAACGCCATTTCCCCGCAGGGGTATCTTGGCAAACAGTTCTTGCTTCATTCACATTCATACATCGTCTCATACATTCTCTTCTGTAATTCGGACTTCTGTCATGGCCCGACTCAAGTATTTGATTAACTTTATCGTGCCATGTCTTCCTCGGACGTCCCCGGCTTCTTCTTCCAAATTATATACGTAAGTAATAAATGTGAACTATTCATTTTTATCCAACTTAATAATTACAAAATTCTATATGTGCACCCAGTGCTGCATTTAGTGCATTTTTCTAGTACTGCGGGGGAAGAGTTAAAAATAAATAAATAAAACATTATTCATAAGTGAGGGTGGTCAAATAAAACTTGGTAGGGTGAATTTTTTGTTATACTCGTATATCGAAAACAAACGCTCATTTTTTTTACCCAAATAGAAATACACGTTAAGTTCATCCATAGTATTGTTTCAAATAATAATGAAATGCACAGCTAATTCCGTTGCGTACAAATGATGAATTGCAATCTCAATCTGCCTGTGTATATAGCAAAAATACCATTATAACGGATAATTATTATTGCCTAGTTAATAGATAATTACAACTGTACAGCAGAGTTTAACACGGCGAGGCTTCACTTTCAATAATATAGTTGGAAATTAATGAGTGAATCGTCATACAAGATGACGTCCTTGTGTGAAACGCATGAAAGGAAAATTACGCGAAGTTGATTGCGTATTCCAGTCAAACTGGTTTTATCACTAGCTTCGTAGGAAATTTACGAATTATTAGTAGGAAATGTGACAATTTATTACGTTATTTTAAATGACATTGGTTCGATCGTTTTGGTGAGGAAGTTTCACAATAAGATGCGTGCGTACACTTGAGATACTGAGAAATATTTTAATTAATCATTGAAGAAGATTGACAGAACTCAAATGAAATATGAAATAGAAAAACCCACAGAAAAAAAGATATTGTTCGCATTTAGGAATCGAACTCAAGACCCGTCTTACCGGGATTACGCTTTAGCCACTCGGCTAATGACATTTTATTATATTGTGTCATACTTTAATTTTAGACTTAATTTCGAAACTTTGTAAAACTCGAATGTGAAAAAAAATTCAACGTGAAGTACAAATTTCAAAGACAAAGCGAGTAGCTTGGTGTTGCCATGGTAAGGAATAAATTTAGTTCCGCTTTAATAAATTTCTAATTTTATCCGTAGTAAATATTTTTTCTTGGATTTACAATGAAACTAAAAAAAATACTATGTTATTGCGACGACGTATCAAAGCAGTTTCCTACTTACTAAGTGGAACATAGAGCATATGGGATGTTATTTTAGGATTACGAAAACTAAA
>JAHDVE020012181.1:0-32237 GCA_022606495.2 Halesus radiatus | reverse complement strand
AGTGTTTTAGATTAATAATTATTGTTTATAAAAATAATAAATGAATAATTGATTACCAGTCTTGTCCTCTCGGCGCCGCATTGATAAATGAGACCAGTTAATCGTTTAATGGTCTTGAGGAATAATAACTTTAAATGTGTTTCTGTAAATTTATGCTTTAGTGTGCGGGGTTTATTCCTTCTCACTTCCTTACAGAAGTCTCTAAGTGATTTATTACAAACTCCCCCGCCTCCCAAGTCCCTCAAGTCTATCAATTCTCTCAATTCCCTTTATTTTCTCATGGTCGCACGCCGCGCTGAGGTAGGTACTTCAATTTGACATTTTCCTAACGTTTATTTGCGTTTTCCCTTTAACAATAGATACAATTTGCGCAGTAATTGCACGGTTGCTCAGTAGTAACAGTTTTTTGCTGGTGGCCGCGCCGGTTAAATTACATGATAAATTTATTAGAATAGAAGAAGTTAAATTCTTTGACAGCTGAATTATTTCTAAAGCATTTTAAGGAAACGATGAAATATTGATTTTGTATAGAGTTGATAGCGTAAAAATAGTGCTTTTAATTATTTTATATTGTGAGTATCAATATGAGTTCATCAAAAAATATTTATTTTAAATTATGCAGAGGGTGAATTGGGGGGCGATTCCGGTTCTTTTTAAATATCGCTACACAAATACCGATAAATAAAAAACAAAAAAAAACTTATCTGTAGGTGTTCTTCACATGAGGAACGATTGAACTCATCCAAGAGAATCGAAACAGCAGTTAAGCAAAAAGTCTTTAATTTTAATGATAAGGACCTTGTCGTTAAAAAGAACCGTAATCGCCCTCCTTATATCGGAGAAGAGATTTTTTGTACGCGTGCCTTCCATTTCTCTGGAAATTCTGAATAGTCGAGGAACATTAAGTATGGAAAACAGGAAGTGCAATATGCTAAATATAGTGGAAAATGTCTTTATTGCAGCGTGATCGAGATCTGCACGCTCTATCGGGCGATTGGAAAGTCGCAATGCCGCAATGTGTGCCGGCGACTGCAGAGGACTGCAACTATAACCATTATAAGCTTGACACGCTTAACTTTGCAGCCGGCGAGGTCGCTAATCTATGGAATTAAAAAAAGTAGTTCGTTCGATCGTCCCACTTTGGTGCGTATCAATCTGTAAATAGCGCCTAAAAATTGATAGCCAAGATGGCTGCTGAAACTGATCATCCCTAATACTGCAAAAAACAAATATTTAAATTCAGAATGAAAGATGGTTAAAAAAAATGGAACGAAATTCAAATGTATTCTTTCGAACATAATGCCTGTCATTGAATAAATAAGAACTATCTCCTCTGTACCCGTGCATCTGCCGCTAGAGGCGCTGTCAGTAACCGGAATTTTCATTCTATTTTTTAATAACTTTAAAGGAATTTACAAAATTAGACAAAAAGTCCCGATAAACTACTTTTTAGTAGTTTGATTAACGGGTGCTTTTCATTCGAAATCTTTTTTATTATAAGATTACAGTTTCGGTAAGTACTTATATATCTATATAAAATAAAACATTTAGGACAACCTTAAATTTTTAAAACATAAATATTGCATGATATCTAAAATAACCTGTTTTCACTTATATCCATAAATAGCAAAATTAAATATTTAAAAATAAAATAATCTTTCCTAATAACCCTATACGAACAATTTCTTTTAGATAACCAAGTTAGCATATTTATTAACTCTTTTATTTTAACGTTTTTTTATTTTATTTCAGCAGATAACATATTTAAACAGCCAGGAATCATGTAATATAACGTTATTTGTTCATACTTATTTGTATACTTAGAAAAAAAAATGTCCTTCATTAAAATTGGGACGAATATTATAAGTGTGACATAGTTCATTTATGTAATATATTGATGGGCTGCAATATAATTTTGTACTACACAATTGCTTTTACTGATAGAATTTTGAGACTGCTAAAAGTATGGAATATTACGCCTTTGTTCGTATAAACTTTTATGAGCTGATAATTTAACCAATCAATTTTGTACTGATTGAACATGATTGATATTTGTTTTACAGGAAAGTCCCAAGCCGTAATTTATGTAGATGGGGTTTTGATGTTACTGGATCTTAAATTGTGAAATAACCCACTCATAAAACGAATATATACTTGTTACTTCAACCAGTTCGATATACAATAGCGTAATAACCTTTTGGTTGGTTGTTCAATCGATCATCGAATTCGTTTCATCTTCTTTAAGTGTTACACTATCGAACGTAACGTAAACATAATTATGTTTTTAGTCAGTTTTACGACCCATTGGTTCTATATTTCTGCTGCTCCATTTATAGCGGACATTGCATCAACTTGCCTCAGCCACTGCAGCAGTAAATGCCTACCATTACCTGGGTGATACCTCTCACAGGAAGAAGAAAATTCGGCTCGTGTCTTGAAGTTTGCAAACTCGGCGCATTGCATAATGTGATAATGCACTAATCCAAAACGTGGACATTTCTCCAAGATATCATAATTTGCTATTTAAGACAGCCAATCGTTCGTTTTATAAGCACATTTTGCACAAACCTACTCGTAATAGTAACATATGAATGTCAAATTAATCAACGCTAAGTGATTTGATTTGTTAATATCATTAGGTGGAAGATTATATTTGAATTAACTGATTAATTATAATACTACATAAGTGCATAAAAAACAGCATTACACAATATAAACAGCTAAGGTCACAAAGTTAATAGGGATACAAAAAATATGAAATTACGTTTACCAGGTCGTCATTATAAAATCTCATGAAGCTAATAATTTATTAATAGTTTATCCAACGACTAATTGTGGAATTTAGAGTTATTAAACATTGAATTAGCCTTTAATTTGAGGTTATGATCAAATTACGTTTTCGAGCAAAAAATAAGAAAATGGCTAATTACGATGAGTCTATTGCGAAGACGAGCGAGCTTGGTCATCCCGGCCTTACTAAAAGGTGGATATAATAATAATTACGCTTTTGCTTTCATGCGACGAGATTTCACGGTCTCAGTTTGTGGAACCGGCTGCCATTAGCCATTAGCGCGTGCCCAGGGCATCCAATTATTGCAAATAGACGAATAAATTTCCGAAAGATGAGCAACTTGTAAGGTTTTAATAGTCGCGAAAAAAATTCTCTTGCGCTAAAAGTGCTTTTTTTGTGAATTAAAAGGGTAATTTATTTCGAATTGTTACAGTTTTTTTATGAATCCTTACAAAATGAGAACACCAAATTACGGAAAAAAATCATTTGAAAAAACTTCTTGCAATGCCATGAAGATAATTTGTTGGGAAAATAATTCCAAATAATTCAAATTATAAAAAAAAACAGTCTCAAATCTTGTTCGACAATATTTCCCCCCGAAACAAAAAAAAAAAGAATGAAACTGTCTTTAAAATAGCGATCAGTGTAAATTGCGTGAAAATCTGAGCTTTTTTACGATACAACTTGTTTCTGTGATTCCGTTCTAAAATTGATTTGTTGATGTAATTTATAACACCAATTACTAGATTAATGGATTTAGTATCCATTTCGTCACATTCTGGGGACAATTTATTTGCAAGATATAATGCCGAAAATAGACGTTGATTCCAATTATCAGACTCTTTTTTTTTTTACTCAAAGATTCGAAATTAATGACACATGACCAAAAATAGATACTTCGCTCGAAAATTATCCGTGTTTCGTAAAATGTATTGGTCATGTACTATTATTACGATTATTTTATAATGCTTGGTTTTTATACATTCTTACCTAGATCGCGGGATCAAACACCCACACGCAGAATTTAAAAAGAATATACCAGTCAAAAATATTTGCTACGAGCTGTGTGTCTTATGTCACCACAATTATAGGTAATAGGCATAAAATTCGCTTGGCAAGCTAAGTCTAGAAATGTTTGTTGTAAGCACAAAAAGCGGGTTTTTATTTAGTTTATTTGATTGTTTTGTTTGATTTCTTTTTTAAGTTTTATGAATTTAAAACATTTTACAAAATATAGGGCTAAAAGTCCCGATAAACTACTTTTTAGTAGTTTGTCTAACTGGAGCTTGTTATTCAAAGCCTTATACTAATTTTACAGTTAAGGTTAAGTTACAAAATATATATTTACATATCTATATACAAATAGAAAATAAAGGGAAACGTTGTGAAGAATTTGAATAATTTGTCAGGTCACTGACTGCCGCGTCTGGGTCTCACCCAGTTCAATTCCTCGACTGGCTAAGTCCTCCATCACGACACAAGCAAAATCTTCCGCTTAATGTGATGGTAGTAGATTTTCAAATATAGTCGAGATTGTTTAAAAAAAATAAAATAAAATAAGGCAGCACCTTGGGTAATAAATTATAATTTGCAGATTTCGGGGACAATCTAAAGGACCCTAACAGGGTATTTCTAAGAAACGATTATCAGTCAGTGAGAAAAGAACAACCCTGTGTATTGGCCACTTTCACATGTTTGATATTCCGAATCAAAGCCCTTCGAGTTTAAATATTTATCGAATTTTTAAATTAAAAATAATAACCTTTCACATAGTGGTTCCAAATATATTGTGTTTATCCCGGAAACAATTTGACTGCAAGTTAAAATTATGGATGTTACGTATCCCACTTTAAGAGTGTTTTTTTTTTCAGAAAATAATCTTTAAGGGTTCGGATAATTGCAGGTGAAACAGGGGTGCGATGATTAAAGCCTATTAAAAAATGAGAAAAAATATGACCTAATTGCCTTGTCCTTTTCTCAATATATTATTTAAATGATGAATATAATATTGAGGAAAAACATAATGCAGAATCAGCAGGTAGTTAATGAACATAAAATGAAATATTATTAATACCACCATAGAAAAATTATAAGCCCTTTTTAAGGGGATCCACTTCTTAAAACTCGTACGAAATAACGCACTCCTTATGCAGCTGGCGAAAGGGTTGAAATTCCCGCTTAACACCGGCCGCATATTTCGATTTACCCAAAAAAACATCATCAAAATGCGTGGTTTATTTTATTTTTTAAAGTTCAGGCATAAATATTAAAATGTTTTTTCTCTCATATTTAAAAAAAAACTTAATTTTAGACGATGAACAATACGACAATATCCGAAAAGTCTGATACATTATTTTTTTCTAGGCTAATAAAAATACAAAAAAAAAAAAACAGTTAAACAAAGGTCAATGTGTTCTACTTGCAGTATTTAATTAAATCATATATTATTTCTAGGCCATCAAATTTTCAAACCAAAAACACTTCATTTCGCATTACTTCGCATTGCATCTTTGTATTTACTTGTGATAGTTAATTCACGATATTAAAGAAAATAATCTTGTTGTCCCTGTTCTGTGGCACATTGTCGTATGGTTTTTTGTATTGACTTATTTATTAGCAGAGATATTTAGACTTTTACATTTGATAAAAACAGCAGCCAGATGCGGTTGATTGAATCCGTTTGTTGTGACTAACATGTAATAAGCACGGCCATTAGTGACTGAATAGTAAAACAGTAGGGAAAAGGTTTAACTCTCGAGCAAACAAGTCACTGTCAATAGCGTGTCGAGTTTCTTGCATTCTTCTGAGGAAATCTTACATTTTGTATAACCTAACAATGTTTTCTAAATGTATAATACGAATAAGCAAACAAACCTATAGTTGAAAATCTATAGTGAAACCTTAATCACAATCGTGAGTTTTGATATGACTTCAGCTATTTCTACCATAAACAGTAGAAAGTTTACTGAGTATGAGCATTGAAAATAGTCAGTGTTGTCATCCAGCGGATTTCCAAACTTTCCGGAAATCTGACGATGTTAATTAAATTTTAACGGAAGCTTGTTGTTAAATGTCTTCGTAAGTAAACTATCTCTTCCCAGCAACGTCTATATTAATGTAACTGTTTTAAAAATTATTTTTATTACATTTTTATAAATTGGAAATTGGAAACCCATTGTTATGGAAATTGAATAACCGTACTGGCTATTGATAACCATGAAAAACCTTTTCCTCGCAAATCTATTGCATAGGGCGAATTATCTAGCTTAAATAAAACATTTATTTATGTTATTTACTTCTAGTTTATATATTTTTTCGTTTTTATATTTTCATATACATATTTGCCTTTAAAACCCTGTAAAACCTAATATAGTATAGTAATATTTAACAGTCCAATATTAGTTGAAATGATAAATCATGGGTGTGCAACATAGTTGTATGTTTTATTGGAAATAAAAACAAATAAAAAAAATTGCACAAAAATATCTTTAATCCCATACAATATTACAACTCTTATGAATTTGTAGGTGTTCAAAAATTTTGTAGGTCAATTGGTTCAATAACCGACCCTTTTAGCGTGCGTCAGGTTCCCCGCTGGGCAAGGATACCAGGAGGTCTACCAGATGACAATGACAAGGGTTTCCACAGAGTACACTCCTGCTTAGAAGATATGATGAACCCTAAATATTGGCTTGTTGAAGGTGAGAGAATTTGATTTTGTTTGACGGGCTGTAGTTTTTCGTTTCTATATCTGAAATCAATCTTTGATTTCTTTGGTCATGACTACTAAATCATTTTCTTCAACACCTTCACAGCGACGGCGATGCTTCTTTTAGTCTGGATCAATAATATAAGGAAGTAGAATTTTATTATTTTTTATACCATCTCTTTCGGTAGACCGGTGGGGAATATATTTCCATTTGGTTGTCTAAATTTATTTATGCCTAATCAATGAAATTGATTTTAACGCTGATTGTTTCAGTGTTTCCATAGAATAATATCTATTCAGTGCTCATTTCCTACCTAATCGTCATTGCCTCTATAACATAACGAATTCCTTTTCGATTGGTTCAGCTCAGAGAAGGAAATCAGCGGATCAACATCCGTCTATGAAACTGAAACAGCTATTTGTGTTTTAATCAGTAATTGGAATTTTTGTTAAATGAATTAAATAGGTACTTTGGAAAGAAACACTTTAATGAAGAAGGCTTTTTTGATAACAAAATTTAAATCGTTGTATAAATCTTGATTTCAATTTGGATTGATGGAGCGTTGCAAAAAAAAAATTCAACCACGGTGTTGAAATTTTTGGTTTTTTTATGACAAAATTTAAAGTCACAATTTAGTTTTCAAAGGTGGTTAGACAGATAATAAATATATACACTTTAAAAAATGATACATGAAGAGGTGAAGCACGGTTTTTCGGAACAGGTTGCTAAATATAGCCATTATCCATTGACACCGGCACTGACCGGTGGTCTTAAATCAGGATGATATTGAAATTACTTTAAAGATAGCGTCTTTTTTTAAGCGCTCCCATCGAGATACTGTCAACGTTATTTATATTATTTAGAATTTATTGCCACCATTGTCGCCATTTCAAATGCACGAACAGAGATATGTCATACATTTGTAAAAAAAGTTATTTCAAACTTTATACCGAAATGGTAGATACTTTCGATGTAGTCAAAAAGTATTATCATTAAAGTAGATGCTGCTTCTAATGATCGAATATATTTATCTATGTTTTTGATTCCATCATCCAAAACTACTGATTAGGTCACAAAGAGTGACATTGAGACGTGCACATTTATGTAAAATGCAACAGTGATCAACTTTCCCTTGTGCATATTTCCTGGATTCTCATTACCTGTTCAATAAGTCACACGGTCATTGAGGTGTACATCCTCTTTAGTGATCTTGGCCCTGCGTACTGCCGAGTGTTGTGGGCAATAGGCTGCAGTCTGTTGGGAACCTTGAGCCGTTAAAAAAAAAAACACAAATCTGTTTCTCGCGCACAGCAGGATTTTCGCTTGATTGAACCCGCAGACATTTTGCTCTTTGGGTGAAGATTTTTTTTATTGAATTAAGGACTTTCATCAATAGGATTATTTGCAGGATTATCGTTGAAAATTGCTAGGCAATTGCATTATTTTATGAAAAGTTAGGTACTGGAGATTTGCAAGTAAACCAATCGGATGATTGGATGATATAATTCGTAATTTATAGTTAGTTAGTCAATAGCTACAAGTGGCGTGCATTTCTCTATGAACAAAAATAGGCTGTGGGCAGTTTTTCAAATTTGTGTATGAATTGTGCATTGAATAATGAAAATAACCATATTATTATCATCCTCTGCTGATTGTTGTGGTCAACGGAATAAATTATCGTAACTACCACATTCAGTTAAGCAAGATAAAATCAAATAGTTTGTAAATTATAATTGTTATGTTTGTTTACATAAATGTACAAATATAAAAGAATAAATGAACAAAATAAAATAAAAATAAAAATAGACAAGATCCATACCAAATTCATGGAAAAAATTACATTTTGATTAGAAACTTGTCGAATTTTAAACTTTTTTTCTTGGTTCGTTTTTCTTATGGTAGGTACAGATTTTTACCCTTTATGGGGTGTACGTCACGTTATGTTACTGTATTCTTATATAATTATAATTGCAAATACAGAAAATTTTCTTTACGCTCTTGTCATTACCACTAGGTATCTGTGTAGGTAATAATAATATCTTCCTGTTTGTATATAAAATCAAGGAATTTATTCTTCACCCATTATTTAAACGAAAATTGCTTTTACCTGAGTAATTAATTTTCCCATAATGCACTAAGTGCATAAGTAATTTGTTGATGAGCAGGCACTTAATTTGAATGATCACTTTCCATATAAAAAGACTTGCTTAATCTTGACCCCATATCTGACTTTATATCAAATAATATACACAGTGACCCAAATCCATTGTCAAATGGACATTTTTATATAAAATACAATACAAGAAGAATCGCGACAAGGTTGAATAAAGGCGAATATTAGGATGCATAAAAACGCGTACCCGACCTTGGAAACCCACAGCCTCGTTAATCTTCACGTGAATATCTCCTCATTATGCTCGAACTATGGCCAGGAACTGGTCAGGCGTTGAATTCCTAGATATTCGATATCAACGAGAGGAAGATAATAAAAATCGCCAGACTGTGATGTAAGAATCTTAAATGGTTTTTTGTAGAGCTAAACAAGGCAATTCAATAGGGGTGATGACACAAAAAATCTGTCCGGCGTTTTTTTTTTGCTATAGCCCACTGTGCGAACCAATACAGTTTTTGCCTAGCTAAATTTATTCAGGTGTTGTAAAACATTTCGAGGGTTTCCGGCTGTTCTTGACCGGTGCAAGTGTTGTCAACCTTCATAGATAATGCGAGTTTATGCACTCTTATTTGAATAACCTTGCTACTTGCATACACAATCATTCCTCTTTCTACCAGCAGCCGAATACCGTAAAATATCAATTACACTAATTATGCATTTGGATTTTTGTATAAAAAATTGTAATTTTTTGTTGTTGTTGGAATGTTCAGTAAGTAAACATATTTCTTTAGAATGAGATATATACACCAAAATCTGACGTATGAAACAGCAAAAACCTTTTCTGTCTGCAATTTATAGATGATTACAACTATATTTTGCTCGCCACTTCATTTCTATCGTAAGCTAAGGAGATTTGAACTATGCATTTGATTATCAAAAATAAAACCAGATACAATAAAATATAAATATAAATATATTATGAGCTCCATTAAAACAAAAACAAAAAACAAATTTTAAAAAAAGTTGAACTAAGCTTGGTATTAAATACTAGTAATATAATGCATGTACAGGAAAATAGTAATACGATGTCAACACCCAGGTATTGGTATAAGTTCTTAAATTTAAAATAACATTTTGCACATTGCGTATTTTCCTGCAGATATCGTCAGTCGCCACAAACAAGTTGTAATGCCGCCATTATTGTACACAAATCTATCGTTCAAATTTCTTAAGGCAACAGCCATTTACGTAAACGATCAAATTATTGTTAATGTGAATAATACGCTTGAGATTGCCTATTACCAGTTTGGTATTGAGGCACTAATTCTATTCACGAATCCACTCAACACCGCAAATCCTCAATTCTTGAAATCAAATAACCGTGAAATTGCTCGAACATGCAAATAATGTAATGAGTTTACTTTATTAATCTGTGTGCAGTTTCATAATCAATTATTTTAAAATCTTCCAAAGGAAGTTAAGTAAAATGAACAAGGTAGTCGAATACCCTTTAACATACTAAACAACAAAACAGAAAATCTGCGTAAGCTGAACAATAAAAACTCCCGTGAATTTTGCACAGCTTTTTCTGTGTCAAGCTTCTATTTAAAAAAAAATAATTTAATTTGAAATTTAAAAGTAGTGTTTAAAATTTATTTTCATTCGTAATGCGGGATGTTAGTATGTACAAAAAAAATGTGTCTGTAAAAAATGTGTTTTATCTTCCTGCATAATAGTGGATAAACTAAAAGCATGCAACTAAGAGGTTTTCTCGAACATTCTATTTTCGATACCTGAAAACATGTGTCGGTGTTGGCGACTCTACCTGAACGGAGAAGATATAATAATAATAATAATAATATTTGTTTAATTTTGCACAATTTTAAACATAAAAATTCTAGTGATACTTTTACGCAATTAGATTTATTTGATGTGTCTTTTTAATGAAAAAATACCCAAAGTATGCAGACGATGTAGGCAGCACATTTTGTTTAATGGTTTGTACGTTGTTTACGATGGGTACCGTAAAAGATCATGGCGTTCCGCCCCGTTAGTTGCTCGGAGGCGAGTTTGCAGTTTGCAGTTTGCAGTCTTGCTTGCACCATTACATCACAATGCAACAAGAAGGCGGTTCAAATTATAACATTAAATCCCTGTGCATTGAGTGCATGCTGCAAACTGCAGTAGAATGGTCCATTGCGATAGAGAGAATGGGCGGCAGAATGCACGGAACGAGGAGATGAAATAATGAAATCCTTAGATGCATCCAGATTTACGTAATACGGAGCAGCGGCTGTCATCGGCAATTTGATGCAATCGAAAAATTAATCAGGCGTTCAAATATCTAATCATCTGTGAATTAGATGAGGAGCCGAGCCCGCCACGGCTATTTACAGTGATCTCGATTATGTCTGAAGAAAAATTATTAAATCGATGGCGTAACATAAAAACGTAGGCACTAAAATTTGATTTCTTTGAATTTTAATTGTGTCTATTAAATGAATCTGACTCGCATTGTTAAGATCTGTCGACCATTTATCTGGGAAAGCTGAATGCGACACTTTATCCTTTTATATAATAACTACCTAAAATATTGTTTCTTTGAATTTGAATTGAGTGAAGTGAATTAATCTGTCTCGGATTGTTAAAATCAGTCGATCTTTAATCTGGAGGAAGTCGAATGAGATATGACTATGCTTTTATGTCACGAAGCAAGGTTTGACAAATGATTAAGTCGGTCTTTCGCAATAGCGATTTGTGTGCATTCCGTCTAGGAAATCAGAACACACCCAAAACGTAGAGTTGTTTGAACCGAGGAAAGGGTATTAGTCTGCAGTTGTCTGCAGCAAGCTGCTCACGGCGCCGCCTGAGCAGGATTGGATTGGGTAACTCTGACTAAAGCTTTGTTCAAATGTCTCGCCAAGACGCTTTTAATGCAAATCTAAATTACAACAGTCTGTTAGGATTATGTGACTTACGGAAATAACTGTCTATTATTTGTTATCTATAACACAACGTCAATGATACCTACATATCAAAATTGTCGCATTTATTTTTATTTGTTTTATTTTAGTACATAAAACAGGCAATACAATAAACAATAACAAACATTATCTCGCAAAAATGATAATAAGAATGAAAAAGAAGTGGAAGCTCGATAAAATAATATAAAGCAGGTGTATAAACTAACTCCTTATTGTCACCTGTGCTTATGGTACTCTTTTTCACTACTTAATAAAGGGCATCATCACATTATTAGTTTCATATTAATGGTAAAACTTTTATTTATTTTTAAAATGATTAAATGTGTCATTAAACATGTCTATTTCATTATTAAACTATTATTCATACATATATTTGATTTACACCTCAACAAAACACAAAAGTGATAATCTTTTCTTGGAATGCTTGAATTATGATTCGACATTTATATATGAAGTATGAACTGATTGAAGCTGAGAAATGATAAACAGCATTGAAAAATCGTAGAATACGATAATTAATATATCTACCTATAACCAGTTAATTTAAAACAAAAGTAAGCTTGTGCGTGCAAACTTATGCTACAATATTGAAACGATGACGTTAAGTTTGTACCTAGAAACTCGTTTTGACGTGTTTTTCGCCATTACGCTGACAGCCATAGGCGGTATTTAGTATTGGAGGAGAGAGAGTCTTGTAGGGCGGGGGCGGACGCAGCTGAAACTGCAGTGGCTGTGTTTATGCAACACCAGGCACACTCAGACACCAGGCACATTCAGGCACCAGGTAGAACTCCATTAGCAGGCATTCACGACTTTGCCTTTGTCATTCCGCTGAGGTTTGGCGTCAGCGTTGTAAACCTATTTGCCTATTTCCTAACGGAGAATGAGAAGAAATAAACGATTGCAGGCGTGTTTGGAAACTGCAAGTGAAAACGCAAATTAATAAGCTTGATTCGAAGGCACGCGCCAACATCACTTGTTTGATTTGATGTACCTAGCAGACTTCTAGCAAAACGTATAGAACGTATGTTGTGCGAGCATCACTATCCGAGATTTGGTAATATTGATAGTTACATTTGAATATTTCAATGCTCTATATCCATGATTGAAATTACGTTTCAAGATGAAAATGGCCGATCCATAAAAACTAATATTTATATTCTATTAGAAAGAGTAACTTGTTTCAAAAGATAATAAAAGTACATGCGAGAGAACATTCATATTTTTTTTTATAAAATCAAAGACAATGGATGCTTCTAATGTGTAATAAAAACACGAAAAACAACTACCATGGCTGTGTAGAATGCAAATTTGATAACATGCCAGAGTTTTATTTGAATAATTACATTGTTTGTTATTTAAATTATCAATAGCGGCAATGTTGGGCATGTTTGCTCTGTCAGTGTTACGTAATCGATATCGATGGTCTATAAATAAAACACCGCTTACACAACATCGAAATTCGCCACACTCCACAAGGCGAAAAAAGTCCGCATGCCTCGACCTTCGACATTCGAAAATTGTCTCGCATCCAAAGGCATTCGTTGGCTCCTATAAAATCTGATGACATTTTAAAATATAGAACAGGTTTCGCCATTTTTCGCGGTTTAGAGCCATTTGAAAACCGGATTTTAATCTTTAGGCGATACATTTTTTTCATTATTTTTGTCCCTAAAGATCCGAGAATGTGATCCTAAAAACGTTGCGAAACAATAATAAATTTTCACCCTTTTTAGATAATTGACACTCTTGCGAAACCGTGTAAAACCCATTATAAATAACATTTTGGTTGGTGTGTATTTTTAAAACTTTTACAATGGTGGTAGGTGATATAAACCAGTTTGGATATGGGACAATTGTATCAATAAATCATTTTAATTGAAGTCCAGCGGTGTCAAAGGTTCATTAAATTAATATATATAATTGTTGGGAAACCGAAATTGATCACGATTTGCCGCAAAGGTAAAATGGAATCGAAACTACTTCCTAAACTGATTGTTGCGGCCATGCGGACATGTCGTGACTCCTGGGAGTTGAATGTTGAATGACAAGTAGCAGAAATACAAGTACTAAGCACATGTACTAAGTGTAGCAGGAATAGGTATTGTGGATATGCTATTAAGTAGGTATGATAATGTGGTCGTATTCTGAACAAAAAGACTCGCAGTAAAGAGTAAAGCTAACCCAAACGACAGCCAGTTGTCCTTGTGGTACCGGATATGTCTGGCCACCAGTTAGCGTACGCCCTGCTGCCTAGAGATAAGTTTACACTGTCTTTTCCACTTACACCGGCGAACTGATATCATGATTTTTATTGAAAGTGTTCCCTGGACATTATCGACAAGGCTCATGCACCGTCGGTCATTTGTGCACATCGCACATAAATTACAAAATACATCGGCGGACCGTAAAATGAAGATCGAACCTTTTTGCTGCACTGCTTACGTAGTACAAAAGGAAAGATCGCCATCATCAAGCCACATGAAAAATTCTTGCAGCAAAGTGCCTACACGTTTTGTTTAATTATTTATTCTATTTGTATATTTTGAATTGTACTTTACTATTTATTATTACACATCGATTTACATACCCTATCAAAATGGCGAAATATGCATGCAAACATGCATCATAAATATCATAATATTCACTAGCAATACGGTTCTTTGGGAAATTCGAATAAACTGGGTGGTGGTGGAAAAGAACGCTTCTCAAATATGCATTAACGACCAAAAAAGGCACAAAATATGCAGTATGCATACCTATGCAAATATATTTCAAAAATCACTCTCTTCATCATTTACCTACACTACTAGTGCATTTCCTTAACATACCTAATTTTTTTTGCACACCTGATTATTATTGTTTGTTACTTCTCCAAGTGCCAATGTTATGAATTATTCTTCATACTTCTTTATCTTTAATGACATTTAAAAGTATTTTCGTTGAATATATATAAGCACCTATCGTGAAAACACGTCTTTACTGCCGCCGGGTCGTTCGAATCCTTGGCGTGCCATGGTACGGTTTATTTATATGAATATATTAATAATTACGGGCGTCAAATTGTTCTAGTTTATTCGCAATATGGCCACCAAACAAATGTTAGAACAAATACACACACTGAATATTATTTTCTTGCTCAAAATACACAACGTTAAGTTAAATGCAGAGGGTTTGATACCTGATCCCCAAATAAACTGCAAGTGAGTTATGGCAGTTCAAATGTAGGTTTGTTTATTTAAGTTGGATATGTGTTTAAAAAAAAACAGCCATGGTTGTAACTTAACCGTATCTATTAAACACCATTATTAAATGCTATTTATTTACTTATGTAAATCTATTTTTTTTACAGTTAAATTCAATTATATTACAAAACGTATTTCATAATCACATATATATTTAAAAAAAAATTGATGTGAGGAAAATTTAATAATATTACTATTAAGTTCTGCCAGGCATTTTCAAACTACCATTTTCAAACTGAAAATGACCTTGAACGCAGAAACAGCTGTCATAATAACACAAAACTAAAATACTTGGAGAACTTTCTAATAACATTGTTAAAATTGATTAACATTAAATTTTAAAATAAATCAAATGATTTTCTACGAATTGAACAAAATAAAATTTAATATTTCCTTATATATAGATTGTATAATGTAAATTAAGAACGAACTGTAAATTTAATATATGTACAGTGCGTCGCGAACATCTCACTAGGAGAACCTGTGTTCGGGTGTTCACATGTTAAACATCACTATATTTATTGGTACTTGTCGGTAGATTGGGCATTTACCATTCTATGGGAAAGTCAAATGCATCAGAAAAATATGAATATAAACAGGAAGAAAATTCGTAAATTGTGAAGCCCTATTCATTTCAGAATATGTCAAAACTAATCCAATAATCCATTGGTATAACTTTCAAATATTACCAAATTAATAAAAACACCATTAAAGTAACGCACGAGTGACCCAATTTATTTCCACAGTTTAATTACAGAAATAGAAAACCAAAAGAAATGTGTTTGATTAAAACGTTCATTAAAAAAGCGTGTCCGATTTGCGATCACGAATAGGTACGCCAAATCTGTCAAAGATCTAGTAAAAAAGGACCTCGTTTGTATTTGAAAGTTGCTGATATGTATCAATTGTATCAATAAATACTTCTAATGGAAGGAGACATTTATAAAGAACGTTATATTTTGGTTCTAACGATATTTTTTATTGTAACGATTTGTGGTTGCATCATTTGGACAAGTTAATTTATTTTCATTAAAATCGCCAATAAATTGGAATTTTTTGGCTGACACGTTAAATCAACAGTGACAAATGTTCTTTTGTATGGTGCAAAGGTCATTATCAAATTTGTAAGTAATAAATATCACTGTAGAAAGAACAAACACAATAGAATACAAAATTTATCATTATATCTGCTTGATAAAATAATAATTTCTTATTTCTGTATAAACTACGATTTTTTGTTGTTGCATATATTGTAATTTGTTATATTTCATTTTAATGATTTTTTGCATTAAAATAAGATTATGTACTCTTTAGTATTTAGTACCTATATTAATTTGTATAATCTATCAAATGAAATGTTCAAAGTTGTAAAAAAAAAACATGTTAATAAATATTAGATAATTATTCCTAACATTATATTATATAGTTTATAACATAGGCATGAAATAGCTTTATTTGACCTTTGGTGCAGTTCCGGAATTGTTAATATAATTATGCAAATCATTTAAAATAAGTCTTGTGAATCAACTAGCAACACTTTGTCAGAATTTAAAATGAATGTCTACTTGTCATAAACTTTTGAGCGGAAACAGGTTTTCAGCTACGACTTGCAACACCGGTCGATGGAAATTCTTTTGTTCGTTGCACTTTTAGTAAGACACGAATGCACATATTTATTTAAACATAAATAGCAATACCCATTTGAAAGAAGTTATTAAAATGCACTTAGAGTGAAATAAATGCCTTTAACAACTACTTGGTAAAGTTGATAATTTAAAAACGAGGGGTCGAATCTAGCAGTTGCTGACGGTTTCGCCTATTTCACACATTCAATAAATTCTGGCATCCCATAGGGATCGGTTCTATCTCCGATTTTGCATTGTTACACATCAATTATATTCTGTCGTGTGCACCAATTATTTATTGTTACGTGAATGACAGTACAGTTCACGATAACTGTTTGCTTGATAAGCCCCCAAAGGGGATTATCAAGAAAACAGCTCATAGGATTTTGAAGCCTCTGCCCCGTTGAAGAAGATTAGATTGTCTTTTCCATCCCCTTTAGACGTAATCAGACATAATTGGGTCTTTGAAACATTAAATTCGAGGAGGTTCTGCGAAAACGGCGGTCCGTTTGATAGATTCCCCTATCTTAACAAACATGGGGATGCTGTTCTTGTTCTACCGGTATTTTGATGGAAGATGCTCCGTGTATCTAGCGTTATTGTTCCCTTCGACACTGGTGCACCGTTAGGATACACGCCAAATGCGCCCCCTACGTCGTTTCTATGGATCGTTCTTGAGATCAATGATTTGTAGGAATCTGTATTTCCTACAGCTATGATCTCTCCAAGACTAGGGTTCACTCCTTCCTTTTTTAAAAAAGACCCTCCACACAGCATCCTTAAAGATGATGGAGGCCTTGAGGGAAATTTTCCCTCGGGACCTCCTGTGTGGAATTAAAGTAAAAAAAAAAATATTTAGCACTCCCGCTACTACACTAACAAAAAAGTAAAAATCTCATTTTTTTAGTTAAGTACTACGTTTGGATGTTTGAAAAAAAACACCCAGCAAAAATGCCACAAATTAAACTCGCATGTTACTACAGTAACCAAACTTATGTCTTTTCAGAAGCACTATTTTTCTTGATTTATGTTAAATTGCCATTTATGAGAGCTCTATTTACTAGAAAGCATTATAATTCATACTTCCAAATTATTGTAAAACACTAAAATATGATTATTATCGTTAAATACTCGTATACCTATTCAGATACCTACGCAGTGAAGATTCAAAACTATAAAGATTGTACATTATCTCAGATAGACTCGTTTTGAATTATGACAGTGTAGCCCGAAAAAAATTGTCATCGTCGTCAGTTTGCTCCTTTTTTTCTTTGTTTAAAACAAAATATGTGTTTTATTAACCTAAATATTGCCGAGCCACAAAGTGATGGCCATGATAAGCCATCGTAATTAAACCTCGAAAAACTGACACATCTTTAAATGAAACGTTTTGACAGTATTAATAAACCCTTTTTACGTGGAATATTAACATTGCTCGCTGTTGCCGCACGGAATCAAAATTGCGCAATCTGTTTCTGAAATCACGTATTCAAGATGAGTTGATTTTTTGGTGAAATTACGTAAGTGTATCATGAAGTATCAACGGAGCCATGGTCAATATCTTCTCACGACCTAAATATTCCTACCGACATTTTGATGTCATTTTCATTCAAGAATCGTAAAAATGTATGATTCTTAATGAGCCACTGGCAAGCATTTTAAATTGAAAAAAAAAACACTTAGTCCTCTCCCTTGCGGGTCGGTATGAAATCAACATCGCCCGTGTAACAGCAAAAATGCGGGCATTGTGTACGGGCGTCAATAGAAATATATGGAAACGGAGCGCTCTCGACTTCTCACTGCACCCGGTTTATGTTGATTCCCTACCGACTCGTGAGTGAGCGGGCTAATATATATATATATTTTTTTAAATGCTTCCTTGTTTCTTGCTCGTGGCGTCACTATGTGAAAAATAACACATGTGTTGATGAAAGACTATCCTTTATTTTTTTGTATATAGAGCAATACTGGATCGGCCTTTGAAATCAACATTTGACATTTTTAAACCGACAGCAAAACTGACGATTCTAACTTGCGCACTTTGTTTGGACGTAAATATAAACCAATAATCAGTTATTTATTTATTTCAACAATTTTGAATAGGCATTACAATAGTCCTTTGATTAATTTGATAAATGTTACTCAATTTTAGTCAAATTTTTGACGGCTATCGACCGAGTAGGCTGTGTTTTAATTTACATGGCCATTCAAATGTCAACAAAGAATAGTTTTTTTTTTGTAAAAAAAAAGTGCTTCATTTTCACAGGTAGATACTGAAAAGTCATATTTAAAAAAAATTGTTGCAGTTTAGAAATTACGATTAAAAAATATTAAATTCGTCATGAACCGAACAATATTATCATGGTAGTAACCCATTCGTTATACGCTGCCAGTCAAACTCCACGGTTCCAGAGGTGGCCTTCGGGGAATCGCCAAAACAATGAAATCGTCGTGTCGCGGCTGTTAACAACAAGAGTGACCGCAATATCTCCGCTAATCACGCACATGTCCGTCAGACCTACAGACAATTTAATGATAACCACTTGATTGATTAATAATGACCGATAAATAGCTGGAGGTTCTATTACTTGACGTAATGTTTCAAAACATCATCGCCAATTTTTTAAATATGAAATAAAATTGAATATTTTAAAACACCGGCCAAATTTACATCAGTATTTTAGTACTACAATATTTGGTGGTAAATATAAAAGTGAGATTGTTGTTTCAGTTTTTTTTTGTTTACAGAAAAAAAACTTACAACAGTAAAGTACCATGTACATGTACATATTTTGTTATTAAATAATAAGTTTTTTTTATCAGTTTTTCTGTTGCATTGAAGGTCAAAGTGCTAACATATCTGTACACCATTTAAAAGATTGTATCTTGTATTGATCGACTCAAACAATATCGTTGAAGCATTAGAATACTCATTAAAATTAAAAAAAAAAAATCAGTACACACCAATTTGGATATGAGTGGAATCACCATTGTCTTTTATTGATGTGATAAACATAACATGAAAAAAATTAACCCATGCAACAAAGGGTAGAATATTAAAAATGATATGCATAATTGTGCTAAAGGTTATACCTATTGTCATGTTAAACGAACGCTGCAGGCCCATATAGGTTTAGTGTTTTATTCAATAGTACAATCAAATTAGCGAGTACTTACATCTCCACACGCCTCTTCAAACAAATGCCGGTGAGTGAATACGCAATCAGCCCATCGCATCGGAATCATAATAATTAACTAATGGCATGGAGACTGATCATGCTGTCATGTGCTAATTTGGTATTGTTGAACACGTCAAGGTCAAAAGCATAGGTCACAAAAGAAAACATCTTCATAAGTATTTTTTTCATCGAATGTGAAACAGGATACAAAGTGATAATATTATATCATCGCGATAATACGATAATAAATAATCGTGTCAAGCGAAGAAAAAAATGGGTAAAAATGTTTAAAAAAATCTATTTTGTATGACCTGTTGTTTAGAAAATAATTTGAAAATAAAGCAGTTAATGAACTCTCGAGAAAAATTGAGGGATTTAATTTTCAAGTATTTATACGAATCATGAGACGTAATTAATGAGGCATTCTAAGCCAAGGGCTCTCAGGGTCAAGTAGTTGAAATAGTTAAAAAATGCACAGAGCTGTAGTTCACTCCTCTTGTGAGCACATGTAGATACATTACTCGGTCTAGGTCCAAGTCGAGGGAGAGAATCGTGCATGGAAGATGACTTGTGTTTCAACACCTCTTCCATATTACCATAATGAATTCGTGTCGTTGATTGCCGATAGGGAGGTGGCGGGCGTGCAACCCTCCGAGGAATATTCAACGGACATTGGCGTACTAACAACCATTCAGTAAACGAACGTTCGATGAATTAATCGATGTCTTAGAAAAAATCGAAATGAAATATCTTGTATGGTATAGAATATGGTATATTCAATATACATATACAAAAAATGTAATTTAAAATTTCTTGGCACCTACCGCATTTTGAGTTTATTATAAATATTTTCGTTGGAGCAGTCAATCAATCGTTTTCATCTCAATCAAAAGAAATGCACCGTTGTAAAATAGAGAAAAAAATGGTTATAAAAAGTAAGGCTTTCTTTTTTGTTAGTTTTTAACGTCCCAGTTTGTTTAATACGAGTCCTAGGAGATCAGAGCCTGCTGGCTAGTGTACCGACTGAAATTTAAATAAAGCTGAAACATAATACAGTTCTATAAATTACTGACCGGAGTGGGTGGATGCGGTGATGCCATTTAATTGAAGGCGAGAAACTCAGAGAGGAAATTATTGGGATTGAAATCTCAAAAATAACAGCTTCATTTGAATAAGTCTAGGGCTGAGCGCATTACGGCTACCGAGTACTGAGTATCGTAATATGTACTTATTTTAAAATGAATTAACGAAGTTCCTTTAGCTTAGTGAGAAGCGTGGGTGTAAGCTCGTTCAAATTAATTCTAGTCATTGGATTTCTGTTTTTAGACCTTGATGTGTTCACCCGAAGAAATTTAATGGAAAGGGTAAAACCACTAACAAGTGCCTACGTAGAAAAGTGCAAGTTGACGAAAGTGAACACACATAAAAGTTTATTTGTGGATATGCTATTTAACACATACAAAAATTACAAAAACACATGCAAGTAGCGAACCGTATCATTATGGTTTTCAAGATGAAATTGTACAGGAGTGAATTTCACATGCGAATATTTGCCCTACCAGAATTACACACGGACGTAATTGCACACGGAGAGAATTATACCTACTTATACTACTGGAATTACACATCTAAAAAAAAAAAAATTTTATTAGGTTTGAATTTTAAAACAGCTCATTAAGAAAAAACATTGTTTTACATACATAAGTAAAGAAAAAAAAGGCAATATTTGTACACCACCGAAACATGATTTGTCTAAAATGTACAAAATATCTATTTAAAAAAACTTATCACTTATTAATGCCCGTTACATACGAGGAATATAATATGTGTGTGTGTGTAACACGCAGCACGTGACGTTTGAATATAACTTGACATAGTACTCATCTAACAAAAAATGTTCTAATTATTATTCTCAAATATGCGCCAAAATACTAAATTAGACAGATGTTCCGGCAAACCCAACTTTTGTTTGTTTTTTCAATATGAAATCTATTTGACACACCCAAAAATTTGAACAAATAAAAAAAAACCTTTTTTTTAACTTGTGTAATTCCAAAACCTGTGATTTAAGTAGGTGTAATTCTTTCCATGTGTAATTACGTCCATGTGTAATTTTGTCTGTGTGTAATTCTGGTAGTGTAATACGGGTACGTGAAATTCGCGCCTGCGTAATTTCGTCTTGACACCTTTATTAAGGATGTTTGATATGAATAATAGAGTTTTCCACGTAACTCATTGCTTATTCTGAAATAGTAATTGAATTATTTCTAATAATCCGATATGATTGCCCGATTTAAGATAAACGTGTGGTCATTATTAATCTTCAAAATCAATAAAGCCAAAGACCAGGAACTATGATTTTATATATTTAAATAGTCAAAAATGCACAAGACAATAATGGCTTGATAAGACATTCAATTAAATCCACATGAATCTAATGAAAATCTTTTAATTTTAATCCCTTTTTAAATAATACCTCTAGATCAGGGGCCTGCAATCAGTGAGGAATTCCTCCCCAGAGGAGTGGGGGAGGAGTGGATAGGGTCCAGGGGGGGGGGGTGAAAATGATGGGAAATGCAAAAATAATAACAAATATATTCTGATTTCTTATGCAAGAACGATTCTACATACGTACTCATGTTTGCCTTCTACTCAACTTCTTATCAGTTCCTGAACCAGATAGTCAAGTCTGTAGAAGATGGGAGTATCTGGTTCTCTGTAATGCTGAAAAACAATACACTGTACTGGTAGTGTAGTGCAGAAACAAAGCAGTGCAGAATTAGCAGTGAGTGCAGATTTGCGCACCGGAGAAAATTTCAGGAGACTGACTGAGACACCCGTCAAAAGTGAAAAATCATCTTTATTTGTTCGACAACCAATATTTTGAAAGGTACAATTATTGTGTTATGTTGAAGAAGGTTGGCTGGAAAATTATTATGTATAGTTACTCCAAAACGGAGGAGGGGGTTGAGTTTTTCGGCATTTGGGGGGGAATAGCTGTGAAAATGTTACGGACCCCTCCTCTTGATTTAGTAGACCTGACCGAATTATGTTTTCCAAGATCCAAAGCAAAAGAAATTTTGATCTCTCATTAATATGGCAATTTTTAACGAAAGTTTAATTACCCAGATAGAAACGAGAACGGTATTTGATTGATGGATCATTTAATCAATTGGTAAAAACAAGACCGATATCAATTTTAAGAACGCAAACGGAGTAAAGCTTGTTAGAAGAGATCTCGAACATAACCGTTTGCGTTTCTCGGGGCGATAATGAGCTGGAAATAATTTAGTTTGAGAACGAATTTTACGGTACACTTTAGAAAAAAAAAATAAGGTGTTTTGTGATCCGATAATTTTGCTATTACACATAATCCGATGAGTTTCAGATTTCGTGAAGAAACATTTTTAAATCAAATTATTCACTGCAAGTTAAAAACTCCTCCACGACTTTGGAAGAAATTAGAGCAGGAGTTTCAAATAAAAGCTTTGCTATTTTTTCTTCGAAAGATGTGTAATTATGATTTTTGTTATTTGTTTATCAAGAGCAAAGGACGATGAGGGAAAAATATTATTAGATCATAGAGCTTTCGCGAAGTGTTCTTTTTTAATTATTCATCAATTGAAAGCTATGAAGATGATACTATTGACGTAGAATTTCGCAGGAATAGTAGGTAGTTATTTTAATAATATCGTAAATCTAGAAGTGCTAATTATATAGATTTTCGTACGTAGAAGTTATGATTTCGGAGTCGCGTCTGGACCTAACTTTATTGTTTAACACTGTGTGACTGTTGGTCTTAACTAGATCGAACCGTGATAAGAAAATTGGACACGTAAGTCGTGATTTGTTTGATCCATTATTTCGTAATCCGCACATGAATATTACGCATAGTTAGATATTTATACGCAGGTACATTTCGTAACGCGAGGCAAGCATGTAAAGCATGTAATAATACGCCATAATGTGTGCCATTGTTACACTTGGGTTTGTGATTAGGAATGTAATGTCTATGTTGTGTTTCCGAATTATTCACCAACAAGTTGTTTGGTAGATAAATACGATTCGGTTTAATCTCTGTGGCTAATTAGGCTCTTAAAGGCAAAAGTACCAGTGATCTCCCTCAAGTTATTTAAATTCTGTTTCAAATTAAAGAATAATCATAGCTAATCATAGCAAGCATGACTGAATATTGGGTCTAAAGACGTGACCTATCCGGGCTTGTTTTATTTTTTTAGAAAATTTGCTCGACAAATTGCCACAAGACAAGTATTTACCATTCAATGGTAAAAGATTATTTTCGGTTTATCAAAATAATATACAAATAATCTAAAACTAGCTTAAATTTATTTACTAAGTGCTGCAGAGATGTTTTTTATTGTTTTAAATAATTTTGCTTACCTCATTCCATCGAAACCGTCGTCTGATCCATTGATGGTGAGGACTGGGGCTCTGGCGTAGGCTTTGGCAACCCTTCGATTCCTCTCCAAGACGATAACTTTAGCCCAGATTTCATCGTCAATTTGTGTCCATTTATCCAAAACCTCTTGAATGTGTTCCTGGAAAGAAGACAACAAACAGAATTAATATACGTATAATATAACACGTGAGCAGAGCTAGACAGCAATGATTACACAATTCTTCGGACGCAAACGAGCAATTCATTAGGACCTTAAACATGAATTCAAATATCGTGTCTTGATTAATATGCCAATAGTGTTTAGATATGATGCAAATAAAACACATTGCGTTACAAATACATAATGTCGACGTTTCGTCAAGCCCCACGGAAATCACCAATCATCTTTAATTAATATACATAAAAGCACCAATACATTTATTAAAATGGATACGAAATATTTTGTATAAACCACTATTGGCGGCCTCCACGGTCGAGGGGTACGGCTCTCGACTACGAATCCGGAGGTTGCGGGTTCAAATCAATAAAATTAAATTTTATTTAATTAATTTGTGCTGTTTCACGATTAATTAATTTAAAAATAATATATACTGTATTTGCGCACGTTCCAGAGTGGAAGATACTCTCAGCAGTATCGCCCTGGTGAAAGATTACCATTCAGATTTGTAATGTTGCTTGAAATGGCTTTTAGCCGTGTTTGGTGACCAGATCTGAATAGCCAGGTATTTCACCACCTTCCTCTACCCCATTCTACTTCCCCTCCCCAATACCTTCAGCCTCACAACATTCCCCAATTGGGAATACCACAGTCTCACCGGCTCCGGACGGTTGGGAGCAGTTGGGACTCTTGTGCGGTATTCATATGAAAAAAAAAAAAAAAAAATATCAACATGTTTCGGAAGTGAATCTTCCCTCATCAGTATACGTTGTATCTTCACGTTAATATGTTCGTTTTTGTATATTATTGAAAGATGTGATTTCCATGGGAATTTATTGAAGGATATAGAGTAATTTAATATTTATTGACGAAGTATATATTTATTTTAACATATAATAGTATTTGTAAGTATACACAAAACTTGTTTATGTATTAGTATCTTGAGCTATTGGTCTGATATTAATGTCTCACCTGTTTAGAAATGAAATGGGGCATCTCTAACTTCAGTTTAATTTACCTATACTCAAATACAAATCATAAATGTAAACTATTCATGTGCATCATTATCATTATTATAAATAATGCCGAAATGCCATATGTAATTTGCAACGTGTTCGAATGTTCGTAGATAGGTGCTATTATCTTTTACGTATATAATTACGTGAATATTGGACTCACATTGAATTTGTTAAGGTTAACCTAAAAATGTAGTAAAAGCCAAAATTTAACCTCATTTATAATGTTTTGGAATCTTGAATGGAAACGAAACAATGTAATTTAGAGCAAGTCGTGATTTAGAATTAAGAGCGATAGAGAATTCATTAATATCTAATCGCAGAATCAAGGACAAAGACAAATTGTTCTCCCGCACGCTTTTACGATCATGTGTTGTTAGTTATTTTATGCAATAGTAATGCCCGAGGCGGACACATGAAAAAAAAATTGAATTCACAACATAAATCTAAACAGTGTTACCGATGTATATATCAAAAGCCATACTCGACGTTCTATTACAAAATTTGTCACCCTTTATCGTCCTTGGTAATAAAATGTTTCATTGTTTAAAAGGATAATACTAGTGAAGTAGTAAGTCCGTTCCAATAAAGGGGAAATAAAGGGTAAGAAAGAGAAATGCTAAATTAAATCACTTCGTTATTAGTAAGTAAGTACTTAGATGGATTTCATCTTATATATACGAGTACGCGCACTAATCGAAGTGTGAAGAAGTAACGATGCCGTTCGACTTCGTGAGAAATAAGGGAAAATGTCATTCATCTGAGCAGCTTTATAGTAAATTACTTACTACCTTTTTAACCTGTGACTTTTTTACCAGGCTTCCAGAGCAAGCCTGTTTTTGGGCGTATGCTCCTAACCTAACCTAACATAATATACTATGTATCTGTATAAGCACAAGTAATTGACATTTATTATTTGTTATTCTTGGTTTTCATGTCCCATCTTTCGTCTCCTATTTTGAAAAAACAGTTGGTTTTTATCGTACAATAGATTAGACAATTAACGTACCAGCCCCTTGAGTAAATGGTCCTTCGAGCCGGATATATTATATAATTTTTTTTGAAAAGTGTGAACGGTAAACTATTTAATAATATTGTCAAATTAAGAATTTTAAGTTACCTTGCTTTATGTTCTGATTTTTTAAAACAGCTAGTAAAATAGTTTTTATTCCTTTATAATGATTAGCATCGAATGTGATTGCAAATGATAAACCGAGCAACTTATGTATCACAAGACTTTAACAATACTTTTATTAAACAATAAAAAATGGTGTTTTCTTTTTAAGATTACTTGTTACAAAGATTTCTTTTGAAAAGTACCTAATTGTTTCCACAATTGTTAACACTCTTCAATTTAAAAAAATCAAAGAGAAGTTTCGTACAACGCTGGATGATCATGATTCATGATTGTTACGACTGGATAAGCGCATATAATGGCGGTCGGAGAAATTCAATCATTAATCAAAAAGTGTTATAATGGTCAATGTGTAAAAAAAGTAAAAGTGGTGTGAGGTTAACGATTGGCTGAAATGTTTTTCTCGCCGCTCAATGAATACCATCTGTCAAATCTGAACATAGAATAATATTTAGGCAGTGTCGTAGAAACAAACTCCCTGGCCACAAGGCAAACCATTTTTTTCTTTAACCAATTAATAAAACATTCTTATTATGATCGCAAGGTACTTTTCAATCTCACGAAATTCCCTAAATGGGGAAATCATAGTTTTATTGGTTTTGGGCAATTGTAACTATTGTGCACACATAAAAAAATAATTATCCCAAAAAAAAAACAATATATTGGCAAAGCTTCGAAGGGTAACATTTTGTATTCCTTACATACAGTAGTATAATTTGCTATGCATTTCAATGCTTTAAAATAACAGACCCCAACTCCGGGGTTGCTTAAGTTTATGATACAACCACTACGCCACTGCATTTAGGAACAAAACATTTTTTTGAGAACTTGTTTGATCTTACTGTGAGTTATTTTGACGTTGTTATACACAAACTAGTGATTTATTGTGGTTATTATGTGATGTGCAAGCCTAGTAATTAGAGTAGGTACCTACTCGAACATCACCAAATAAACGGGTCAAGGTGTTCTGACCGTTAAAAGAACTCAATCTCGTTAGAATTGGAGCCAACAGGTAAGTAGTTATTTTTAATTTTATAAACTGAAACATGTAAAACTGTTCATAGTAATACCTACTAATACTTGCAGCTCTTGATACTTTAACGTCATTAACAATAGTATTAAATCTCAAGGTTGCTGATCGAGGTATCGAGTACCACTTACGTGGCGTCGATTAAACTGTTATGTATCTCTTGCTTGACCGTAATTCAATTTCACAATCTTGGAAACTGCCCCGGTTTAAGACTTGCGGTTTGTCCACGCGTCGATATCTCTCACCAGAAAAACTTGAAAACTAATTAATTATAGCCATCGGTTAGTAAATCACAACAACTAGATATTCCTAGTTCCTATCTCACTATAACTCAATATTTTCAATTATCTATATTATATTATTAACATATACTATGCTAGAAGTACGCTAGGTATTCCTAGTTGTTGTGATTTGTCAATGAAACAGTTTGATATTATTGCTTCAATTCAATGTTGGCTGGAAATTTTTTTATGAACTAGAAGAGTAACTTTGAAAATAGTAGTAATAAACCCAACTGTTCAAATTTATTTTATAAAATTGCTCTTGCAAGTTGCTAAACCACTTTTGTGGGGTCCAAAACATTTATTATTCATTGAATATAATAAAAACCAGACCTATCCAGTGCCCATTATAAAAACATTGAAATAAAATAAAAAACTTTGAATGCACCAATGTACCGTAAAGTAAATTAAATAAATATATAAATCGTCGCTGCATTTTAATATAGCTTATGTGCCGTTTCGTGCATTATAATATGATCGAGAAAAACTGCTTTAAAAAATAATTGCAAATACTAGATTTGCTAAAGAGAATATATTTGTTATGCTGGAAAGCTTGCCTATTAATTATAAAAAAATATTTTTTCAAATCTAGTCTGAATTATTTTTTAAAGCAGTTTTTCTCGATCATCTCAGAATGTACGAAACGGCACATACGCTTTATTATAAATGCAGCGACGAAATATTATAATTCCATTAAAAGATATTTTTTCTATGCACGGGAAACAAATCCTTAATCTCGAAGAGTACAACGCTATAAAGGTAGTAATAGTAGGTATACGTATTTCCAAGATACGTCTAACATTCAGATTTCACTACAACTATATATTTTTAATTATTTTTATTATATTATTAACATATTATAGCGATACTATGCTAGAAGTACGCTAGAAACCCTGAAAAGATAAGCAGAGTGAAATCATTACTAAAATTTTTAATATTTCTGATACAGAGCTTAAAAAGTAACAGAAATGCCAGACCTATTGAAGGCTTAAGACCCGCAATATCCTCCGAGCGGAAAATAAACATTGTTTGAAAATGAGATATGTTAATATGGAAGAGAGAGGGAGCATGCTAATAGAAACAATGCTAAGAGAGTAAGCGATCATTTAAATATATTTAGTTTTTTAATAAAACACGACATATTTAGAATGAAGCAAAAATCTCAAGACTGGTGACATAAATTGCATTTCAAGAAACGCTGTGAATTTTTTCATACCTGTAACGTGTTAAATAACAGAACCACACGTGTTATTTATATTTTTCGAAGGATTTTTTTCTATCGAGGGATTTTCATATAATTACTTTTTCAATTAGACATGATTAGAGATTAAATTAATTTTTTTTAAGTGCGTAATATGTACATAGCAATTCTAAATGTGCCTGTTAATAAATGAGTTTTGTTGCAAAGGGACGAAATTTTATAATGTTTTTTAAACGTATCCCTGTAATTCATTTAAAATAACATCACCTATTTTATGTTTTACATTACTTTATGGAGATGTTCTTGACCTACGATCATTTTCCTACGTGCTCATTGCGTGTCCATTGGATCGGTACGTTCATTGTTATTTTTGCACTGAATAGAATGTTGATAATTTTATTAAAAATATGCAATCATTACGTGATACATCTAATCAAGCAGGCTGTGGAAATATGTCATGGAAAAATGTACTCCTATTTCAAACCCGATATCTCTCAAGGCTATGTAAGAGTATTGGGTGTACGCAATGTGCATTGTACTTATATATTGTATTCTTGTATACTAATATATCATCGAATGCCGAAGATAGAAAGAGAATAATATGATATGTGGGCATCAATACATTTTAAATGAAATTCCGTAACACTGTTTTGTTGAACACACCCTTCCGTTTCCCTTTTTCCCCACCTTCCTCTCTCCCTTCTCCTTCTCCCCCCCCATACCTTCAGCCTCACAACATTCCCCAATTGGGAATGCCATAGTCTCACTGGCTCCAGACGGTTGGGAGCAGTTTGGGACTCTTGTGCGGTATTCATGTAAAAAAAAAAAAATATAACCTATCAACTTTGTAGACATCTTGGTCGATTAGGTATTTCACCTTTAATGACATGCCATAACATGTTTAAATATTACGATATTATTTACTTTGACGTAAGCGATCAATTTGATTTAACATTGAAGGTATTTTTTTTAGTACAATAATTTTCCGACAACCGGTGGCATATGTTCCGAATATCCAAATATATGTTTTTAAAATATTTGCTATTAAAATCAACAATCATATACGCATTTTAAGTGATTACTAAACTAGTTTTAAGTAAATGAAACACGTTTGTTATAAACCAGGAATATATTTTATTTTCACCAACCGGTTTCGCTTAACTCAAGCTTCATCAGGGTAAATATAAAAGTAATTTATATTTACCTTGAGCTAAGCGAAACCGCTTGGTGAAAATAAAATATATTCGTGGTTTATAACAACGTGTTTCATTTACTTAATACAATGTCAAACCACAAAGTGATTGCTTCTTATGAAAATAAACTAATTTTATTAATTGTGTCAATCGAGAGAGATATTGATTAGAAAGGAAAGAAAGACTAATAATGTGTTAGTACAAAGTAACAAAATTAAAAAAAAGGGTTATAATTAATCAATAACATCGTTTTAATTCATTAGCAGTTAACCGAGTTGTTGGTTACCCTACCTAGAGCTTGCGGTATCAGTTGTGGCTTGTAGTATGCGATATGAACGAAGATAGCAGTAAAGCAGATAGATAGGTACTATACGTATACGAGTAAACGGTTAGATCACCTACCCAGCGATAGTTAAGTCTCCGGTGTTCAGTACATTATGGTCCTGATGTTTATAGCATCATTTACAGCGAACATAAAGGTTTCTCGCTTGGTTAACCACATCCATTATAAACTATAACTAATTATAAAGTAAAGCTGCTTTCATGAATGAAAAGTATTTGAGTCGTGCAGGATTGCGCATTTGCTGATGAATAGGTACAAATATCTCGTTTGTTTTGAGCTACATGGGTAATGGTCCAAATAAAAAAAAAAATATTATTTTAACGTGAACACATGTTTATAATAACAAAAACGTGATTTTTATACGAAAATCGTTTTTTCAATTTGATTTTGAATCTATTAGTGGAAAATTTTCAAAGAATATCTTGTCTTATTATTTATGTTTTTAAAAACAAAAAAATATAATTAATACTTGAAAGTACCCAAAAGTACCCCACCTATCACTGTTTAGTTAGTTACTCAAAATGTCTTTGAGAGATATATGTGTGAAATTTTTTATTCTTAATTTTTGTTGTTTTCACCCTTAAAGGGTGTTCGTGGCCATCATTTCAAATTATGGAGAGAGGGAAGGCGAAATTATATATTAACGTTATTATAAAATAAAACGGGAATTTCCCAGTTGGACAGTCAACGTCTTCTTACTGTAAAACATATTTTTCTGAATTGAATGAATAAATAAATAAAATAAAAGATTGGTATCGAGTTCAGACTTAGAAGAGATTAAATGTTGAATATTTGAATATTCGTTAAATGAAAATAGTAAAGGAACGTATACACAAGCTATCACCAAAGTTAAAATGTAATATAATACCATACATACAACTAGTAACATACTTCAAAGGCATAATAAAACTAGGCTATGTTTACTTATTTTATTTGCAATAAGAAAAAGTGAGGCGTTTGCGGTGTCCCTTAACTGGAGCACCTACAAAAGTCAGTTGTTCGTTGCGGGTTAGTCTGCGCATGCGCACAGCACCGTTGGGGTACGAAGGTGAACCGCCTTCACCTATAACTGTCTGACAGCTGGTACAGGCTGGCCCGAAATATCCTCGACGTATAAAAAAAACCCACTTTTTATTGTTTCACTTTATGGCTTTATTTGACATCGAATTCGTTATATATTTTTTATCCATTGGACGATTGTAACACGCTTACTATACTTTTATTTTTGTTATGCAAATTTAGGTTAATGACATGGTATTAAAATCTACATATAAAACACTGAATTTACTACCCGACTGTCCCCAATTTACAACGCTCTTTTTTTTCTTATTGAACAAATTTAAAATATTGAACAAACAATATGGCGCCTTACCTTTTGTCTTGGGAGATAATATACATATTGAATGTGGTAATTGACATGTTGGGTATCTTGTTGTTAGCTAATAATCGACAGTTACACTGACCTTGAAATTATAACCTAAAATATGTTAAAATTTCACGACATTGTTAAGAGTTTTTTCTGCTTCACGGAACAAAATTTCTGATTTTTAGTTAAGAAATTTAAATTTCTTACACAAGTACATTTCAAGAATTCTCGGAAACGGGTTAATTAGGTATACATGCGTTGTAAAAATATATTTATTAAATAAATCCGTGATCTACTAATGAAAATTTACACTACATGTGAGGATAAAAGGTTTCTTTTAAAATCCACTGTAGTCTTAATTTTTGTGAGCCTTTTGCTACAATAAGTTCATTAAATCGAGACGCCGCATTTATGATAATTTCATAGAACCAACATATCGTATTTCATC
>JAHDVE020012179.1:0-18174 GCA_022606495.2 Halesus radiatus | reverse complement strand
AGCGGGCCTTCGGCAGGTCGGCCCGACCCCATCCGGCAACGCCTTATGAAGCGCAGCATCCATGCTGTGGCGCGGATGAGGCGGTACCATGAGGAGAACCTCTCGATAGCGGGCAGGGCCTCCCCGGCCGTGGATATGAGGCCGACATATTGGGGCCTAGTCTCCAGGATCGAGTCATCGGGCTTCGTGGTGAGGGCGCGCTCTTCGGGCCAGTCCTCGTCAGGTTTCGTGATGAAAGCAGGTCCGCAGAACCATTCTCCTTGCAGGGACAGGTCGGGTAGTGCCAAGTCTCGGGTGCCGATGTCAGCGGGATTTTGTTTGGTTGGAACCCACCTCCAGTCAGCTATGTTGGTGAGTTCGTCGATTTCGCCCAACCGATTCGCCACAAAGGCGGAGTATGCCCGTGGGTCGGTGCGTAGCCAACACAGCACTGTGGTCGAGTCGGTCCAGAAGACGGTTCTGCATATTCGTGCCTGACTTTCAGATTTAATAGTCTTGGCCAGTCTAGCCGCCATGAGCGCGGCCTGCAGCTCGAGGCGGGGAATTGATAGCGGTTTGAGTGGCGCCACCTTGCACTTGCTTGCGATGAAGGTGGCTCGCGGCGCGCCTTGCACTTCCCCAACGAAGTAGGCGACGGCGCAGCAGGCTTGCTCGGACGCGTCACTGAAGAGGTGCAGTGTAACGTTGCTCAGCTTGTGTCGGAGTGACCGTCTCGGGATGGACACGCTGCTTTCCCTCAGCAGACTCATCCAGTCCCTCCATCGCTCGGCATGCTCAGGGGCGATGGGGTCGTCCCAGCTGATGCTCGAGCGCCACACGGCTTGTAGTAAAATCTTCGACCGTATAGTGAGGCAGGCGACGAAACCCACCGGGTCAAAGATTTTCATGATGATGGATAGGAGCTGCCTCTTCGTAGGCCGTGTGGCTTCTTGGGGGCTGACCGCGTCGAGAAAGGTGTAAAGAAATCGGTCAGTCGACGGGTCCCAGATCAGTCCCAGTACGCGCTCCGTCCCCGTGGTTCCGCTGTTGATCTGCACTGCGGCGGTTGCTCGTTCACCGGGGAGAATCCGTGCTATAGCGGCCGGGCTGTTGGAGGCCCAGTTGGTCAGGTTGAACCCTCCCTTTGCAAGGAGGGTCTTCACGCTCTGGACCAGTGCGGCAGCCTCGTGTACGTTATCCACGGCGTCCAAATAGTCGTCCATATAGAATTTGGAACGAACGGCTGCTGCGGCGGCGGGGTGCTCGGTTTCGTAGTGCCCGGCCACTCTGTCTCGCACGTACTGGGCACTGCTGGGGGAACACGTCGCCCCGAACATCATAGATGTCAACTGGTACGTCTCTGGGTCCCGTGTGCCAGGCGACCTCCAAAGGTACAGCTGGGAGGGCTGGTCCTCTCTCCTGATGTGGATGCGCAGGAACATCTCTTGTATATCTGCAGCGATGGCCACATTTCCCTCTCGGAAGCGAAGGAGGTTCCCCAGGAGTGAGGACAGCAAGTCAGGGCCGGTCATCAGCTGGTCATTCAGAGACGTCCCTCGGCATCGGCTGGCGGCATCAAAGACGATTCTGATTTTCCCCGGCTTGTTGGGATTTGTCACCGCGAAGTGAGGAAGGTACCACTTTCGCGGGGCAGGTAATGATGCCTCGTGGGTTGAAAGCTTCCTGGCGTAGCCTTTGGCGACAAGTTGTGACATCTTGTCGGCGTACGCGGCCGCCAGGGTGGGGTCCGCCGCCAGCTTCTTGTCGAGAGATTGTAGCCGCTTCAGTGCGCACTGCCGGTTGTCGGGTAGCACGGTTGTCGGGTCTTTCCACAGGAGTCCGGTTTCCCACCTCCCGGTAGCGAGGGGGCGGGTGGTCTCTCCCATCATCGCTAGTGCCCTTGCGTCTTGAGCATTGACCCGAGCTGCTGATGTAACGCCGAGGGAGTCGATGGCGAAGTTTGTCCTCACCAACTCCCTCAAGCGGGCGTCCGCGGCGGTCTCTGCTTGCAGGGCCAGAGTAGTGGCTGGGTCGTCAGCGCCAGGGTTTGTTCCCCCGTGAGCGATCCACCCTAAAGCGGTCCGCGACACTATTCGCGTAGTGTTGTCCTCACGGACCTCTCTTGATACAATCAGGTGGGCGTTGTCTTGCCCGATCAAGAGCTTCGGGGTGATGCGTCGTCCTGGCACTTGCTGCTCCGGCAGGTTCAGCTCGGCTATGGTGCTCGCGGTGATGGAGAAGGTCGTGTTCAACCCGGCGCCTCTGATGGTCAGCTTCACGCGCCGGGAGCGGGCGTCGGAGGTGCACATGCCCTTTGCTCCGTGAAGCCGTACGGCACGGACCGGACCGCTTGCACCGGTCAACATCGCGATCTCGGCGTCGACAAGGGTCACGGTAGAGCCCTCATCTAACAGCGCGAACACTGACACTTCACTCCCTGCGGGCCCGCGAAGCACAACCGGCACAATTTTCAGCAGTACGCTATCGTCTGTATTTCGGCGTCATAAGTTTACTTCGCCCACAACCGGCTCCGTTTTTCGCACTTCATGGAGCAACCGATGGTGGGGATGCCGGCACTCCCCCACCCCGCACCACACTTTCACTTTACACTCCCTCGAGTGGTGTCGACCGAGGCACTTTCGGCACAGGTTGCTTGCGCGCACGGTCTCCCAGCGGAGGGCGACAGATTTCCCGGCGAATACCGCACAATCCCGAATGGCGTGGAACTTATTGCACTGCGCACAATTGTCACTTCGCACTGTCGCCCTTTTCCCGGCTGAAGACCGGTGGGCAGAGTCGGTCGCGGCACGCTTCCTGGGTCCGGGCGTAGCCGCGCTCGTCGGGGGCGCGGCCGCCGCGTTCACTAACACTTGTTCGCGGCGCCCTCGATTCGGTCGAACCGGGTCGAGCATGCCGCTAATCGGGATCACTTTCGCGACGCTTCGCAGGAACATTGAGAGCTGCAGTAGTGTGGCCGGGGTGGATTGGCCTAGCTGGCGCAACTCGAGCAGCCAAGACATCCTCAGGGTGCAGGGCATCTTGGCGGTGACGTCGGCTAGTAGGGCGGGGTTGGTGAGGTAGCCCTCCGTCCTCAAGTCTCGCAGGGAGGCCACCAAGTTCTGGACCGTCCCAGAGAAGTCGGCGATCTCCTCGAGTGAAGCTTCCGCTGACAGGTGCGGCAGCTTCTTCACCTTATTTAGCATAAGGTTGGCGATGGATCCTGAGCCACCGTACCGCGTCTCGAGGGTGGCCAGGATCTCTGGGACCTGTTCGGGATCCAGCAGGAGGGAGTAGACAGCCTCCCGGGCCCTGCCTTTCAGCGCGCGCTGCAGTCTGATGAGGTTCTCGCTGGGTGTCAGCCTGCAGGTGTTGGTCGACTGGTGGTACTGCGCTATCCAGGCAGGCCACTCGAGGGGGTCCCCGGAGAACGTGGGGAGGTCCTTGGCTGTAGATTGTCGAGCAATGAGGGCAGTCATCCGGACATCCTCCTCGACGGACGGGCGGGGGCTCTCTGGTACGCGTGTCGATCGGATCGCCTCGGCAATCATAGCGCCGATCCGTGCCACGGTAGGGTCCTCGCCCTGCTGGACCCACTCTCTGGTATGCCGGGCAGTCTCGTCGGCGGTAGGCTGCGGCGGGAACAGCGGCGAGTAGCTGGGATGCAGGCGCCCGATGTTGGCGGGCTGGGACCCCGCGTGCAACTGCGAGGTAGACGGCTCTGCATAGGGCTGCGCGTAGAGTGGGCAGGCTCGCGGCTCGGCGTACGGCAGCGGCTCGGCATACGGCAGTGGCTCGGCGTAGCGTCCGGCCGGCGCTGCGGGGCAAGGGAGCACAGCGGGGCCGAACGTTGCAGCGGGGAGGGGGTACCCCTCAGCCGGGGCTCGCACAGCACGCGCCTCTGCGTCGGTCATCTGTACTCGTACCGGCTCGGGGATTGGCTGCACAGCTGCGGGGACGTCCTGCTTGGCGGGCTGCATGGCCGACAATAGCGCGGCGAGCTGCTTGGCATGCTGCTCCCTCAAGGCGCGCATCTCCCGTTGTAGCTGCCTCACGGTGTCCTCTGTGGTGGAGGAGTTGTTCTCAGCATCGGAGGACTGCGCAGTGGTGGGTGTGGGCGCGGCACCGAGCGCAGCGCCGAGCGCAGTGCCGGGCGCCCGGCGCCGAGCGCAGCGCCGAGCGCAGCGCCGAGCGCCGGTCCGAGCGCAGGTCCGAGCGCAGGTCCGAGCGCAGGTCCGAGCGCAGGTCCGAGCGCAGGTCCGAGCGCAGGTCCGAGCGCAGGGCCGAGCGCAGCGCAGGTCCGAGCGCAGGTCCGAGCGCAGGTCCGAGCGCAGGTCCGAGCGCAGGGCCGAGCGCAGCGCCGGGCGCAGGTCCGAGCGCAGGTCCGAGCGCAGGTCCGAGCGCAGCGCCGAGCGCACCGGCGGGAGCAGCGTCGGGCGCAGGGGCGGGCGCAGGAGGGGGTGGGGCAGCGGCAGACGGCCCGGCGGCAAGCCACGTGGCGGCAGGCCACGCGGCGGCAGGCGGCGCGGCGGCGATCGCAGCGGCGGGCGCGGCGGCGAGCACAGCAGCGGGCACAGCGGCGGGCACAGCGGTGGACTCGGGCTGAGACTCCGAGCTCGAGGCCCCTCGACGGCTGCGACGTGCAGGCATCTCGGCACGTACAAGGCACGAAGACGTACAGACGTCGCTTGTAGTCGAGAAGGCGTGCAGACGTCACTGAAGGCGAGAAGGCGTGCAGACGTCACTGAAGGCGAGAAGGCGTGCAGACGTCACTGAAGGCGAGAAGGCGTGCAGACGTCACTGAAGGCGAGAAGGCGTGCAGACGTCACTGAAGGCGTGAAGGCGAGAAGACGTCACTAGTAGTCGTGAAGGCGTGAAGTAGATCCTGGCTCAAGAAGGACCATGTACGGGACAAGATCTGTAAACTCTTGCGCACGTTTTAGAAGAAGAAGATCAGGCTGGCCACTTCGACGCTTCAGAGCAGGGTAGGAAGGAAGGGAGAAATGCCTTGAAAAAGGCAAACGATTTCTTGCAAGGAGGTGGTGAGGGTGAAGAGAAAGTCACGGTCGGTTTTCAGGCCGGGTGAAGATGCAGGCGAAGTAGGTAGAAGGCGTGTTGAATCCGTGAGAATACTCTGAATTTTAGAAATGCACTCGTCGTTCAAGTACTTCGGTGCGATACCGTGCGGCGAATCGGGCAGTTTGAACTCGTGAATATTTCGCGAGCTGCCGTAGACTCTGTCAATCTTGGATCGACTTGATCAAAAAATTAGGATGTCAATCACGACCTTCTGCTTGAATTGAGCCTATTGCAATCTTCACCTATTTTTTATTAAAGCAACCAAAATTATTACAAAGTATGTCATGGGGGTCAAAGTAGGACAGGTAATACTTTGCCGTCAATTTACAAAAAAATGCATTGTACAAACATAAAATAAGTAAGTTTACTCGATTACGCGGGCGCTAATGAACAGATCAGAAAAGATCGTTTATTTAGATCAGTCACCGCGGCCGCAGGAATCGCTCACAAAGACAGACAATTTTGGTAGAACAATAATTTTGAAAGGTTTTTTGTGGATCAGAGGGGCTCGACCAATGAGAGCCCGCTCTGTTTCGGGACCGTCGCCGGGAGCGACCGTAGGGGTGGCGGGGGTCGGAGAAATGTCCCGTTAGCACCCAGTAGCGTCTCGGGACGAAAACGAGGTTCAGGGGCGTAGGAAAAAGAAAACGATGACGTGCACTGTCATCATCACTTCTTCGAAAACCCCGGAACTACGCTTGTCGAAAGCCAATATGTACTGAAATGGGGCGTTTGCACAAATCCTCTTTTTGTGCAAACATAACAAGATAGGGATGCGTATCTAGTCGCTTCTATCAGGTTAAAATTAAAGTCGGGCGTTGCACAATTAATTATTTGTGCAGACAAACAAACAAGACAGAGACGCGTATCTAGTCGCTCTCTCTCTCTCTCTCGTTTGTGGTCAGGTCGTCTGTTATGAGCCTGATCAGTACTACATGCCAGCTCGATCGAGAACGTATCGAGTCGTCTCTCGTTCGAAACTGCACGAACTCAGTAGTTGATTTCGTATCTAGTCGTACCACCTACTGAGTTATGTACTGGTTGATGTTATGCAAATGGAGGGTATTACAAACGTTGATAGTCACGTCTGGTATAACAGCACTTATGAGAATATTGGGTTGCTCTTCGACCATAGTATTCGGACGCGTGGAGTTCACTGAATAATCGCTCTATAGAGAAAACCGTTACTGGTAGAGTTGCGATTGTATAAAATCAGCGCAGGTTGTTGGTTTAGTGCGAATGTTGGGCTCCATCATTGCCTACTTGCATAAAATAACGCTGTGATCCGTTTTGCATTGACTTCAGGTCGGAATTTAAATTTGGCGAGTACTATACGAGTACACCATCCAAGGTAGCGGGACAACATGTTCAAACGTTTCAAATTATAATTATGTCTAAAAACAAAGTGATTGCTCCCTACGAAAATTACAATTAGTTCCTTTATTTGGTTTCTGTTCCATTGGATTTGGCCCAAATAACCGATTTTCCCAATAAAGTGGTGGTCTGTATATTACTCAATAAATACCCTTAAAGAGGTTACATATTTTGTATATACCATCCAGAAAACACCATTAGCTGGGAACTATCCCAGTTCCAAATAAATAGGAGTGATGTTAAACAGTTTTAAATCATAATTTTGTAAAGTTTTTCATTATGGAAATGCCATAATAATATTGCACATAGTACAATTATCTCATAAATAAATAGATAAATTGGAAATTGACAGTCAAATGGCAAAATGCTTTTATCATTCTCGAATGAAATGATAATATATTTTACGATTCGTTTTTTTACGTTTTAATCAATGAAATGCTGTCATACTTCTGAATGCCGCGCCGTTGTAAATAAAATTCTTAAATAAATTGAAGCTATCAATTATTCGAAAATAAAATAATGTCACGTTCATTGCTTTTCAAATTTAATTTACTTGTGTACCTCACATGATAAAATTAAATATTTATCCAAGAGAGGTTTAAAAAAAAACTGATAGCCACTGGCTGTTTATTCATATACTCGTAGGTATGTTTTGCATTAAACATTCTTCAGTTTGCATTGTTAATAATAAGTATAAGTATACAACGTTGTTCGTATACAGGAGAATAATTATTACAAACAAGGTTAGTATAGCTATTGCATGCAAATATAGTAAACCTAACCAGTGACCATAGACAACGGTCAACGTTCACAGACAACTCTGTCAGTTGCTCTCGTCATACTGTTACCTTGAAGGCATTTTAATTTTGAGGACGTGATAGTAAGAAATCTTTTTTTGTTAATGTTTTTTGCTGAATATTGCCTTAGACTGTCTGATATTCTTGCCGAGGATTGTGGCAAACGTTTTGAATGTCATAGTTTTCCAGAAAAAAAGGTCTTTCCCATTCAATTTCGTCAAATCTCGATTATTACTGTCTTTCGATTTCTGTATATTTTCAATCACCTCTTTTTTCGCAAATATTTTAGGTAGACGATATATTCAATAATAATAATTATTTCTTCAGTAGATGTAAAATTACTTATTTACACAATGTCACTTAAATCAAAATCATCTTATAATCAAAAATTTTTTAATATTTTTAATGTCTTTAATATTTTATTATTTTAATATTTTAATATTTTAATATTTTAACATTTTAATATTTTTATATTTTTATATTTTTATATTTTAATGTTTCAATATTTTAATATTGTAATATTTTCAATATTTTAATATTTTTTTTAATATTTTTGATATTTCAATTTTTCAGTATTTACATTTTTTTATGTTTTTAATATTTTAATTTAATAATATTTTAATATTTTGTCCAAAAATACTTCTTATTCTTTTTACAATTATTATTTATTATGTCATATATATCTACACTTTTAACACAGAGTTCCCTTTCGTGCTACATACAATGGTGTGTCAATAGTTCATTCATTTTAGTGAATGTTTTAAAAACATCACGCCACAGTGCCAAAGTAACAATGGAGGGAAATAAACTACATACGCCATCGTACAAAACGTGTGTGAAATATTTTTTCATGTTCTTGATATTATCGAAGACTTCCGTGGTGGAGCGGTGAGCTCCTTGGCTCTGGGCCCAGAGATCACCAGCTCAAAATCCGTCTGAATATAAATAAAATTTCTCTTATTGAAAATCAATTTTTCCCCTTTGTATTATTGACCTGATGACAGGCCACCATTCGAAATCAAACAACACAAAATTTGGATAAAAAAACTTCTTATAGAATGGTACTGAACTCTACAAGAAAATCCCACGACCCTTTAAAAATCACAACAACAATAATAAATTTAAAATCAAATAAAATACTGGATACCTTACATAGGTAGACCTGAAATAGAAAATATGTTAACACTAAATACAGACTAACACCGAAACCACTCAACTGCACTTAAAACACCTGACCTAATATTACATTTTTTTTTTCATCAATTTAATATAATTTAATTTATTATTTTGTAAATGAAATCCTCAGCACGAGAAATCTCAGTGAGGCTATCTTTATTTATTATTTTGTTATAAAAAAAGGAGATAATAACACATTATTACTAATATCGTTTACACAATGAGCCTATATATTTTGCAACTCGATTCTAATATTCAGGTAGGTACATACAAACCTTTGACTTTCCTCTTTTCCTACTCCTCCCACATTTTCTTCTGCCTCACAACATTTGTCTAATTTTATATGTAATGGTCCCATTGGTTCCAGGCAGTGGGACTCTTAGTCGGAATTTACATAACAAACCCGCCGTTTCGATGTCACCATTCCATGTTAGTAATATAAACTCAAGTTATATATATTATTTACCTCAGATCAAAGTGATTCTATAAGATTGAACTATAGGTACTTCAATCCGCCAATTTATAAACCGAATCATAACATTTTGATTGCATCGATTTGCAAGAGCTTATTATGGCTTTCTGATTCCGAGCGATTGCGAAAATCTTTCGATTGTGTAGGAACATTTTCATTGCATGGAGGCATGTTAACATGGAAGTCACCAATATCAAACGATTTTTTTTTATTTAAAAAATAAAACAATAACTTTGTTTACATCACTTTTATTTATAATTTAGCCGACCGGGTTTCGCTACTACCGTAGCTTCTTCAGGACAGTATACAACTAAACTATGAACTATGCTGCACATGTGTTATAGATTGATACAAACAGGCGAGTGAAGGGCCAAGGGCGGGAGATCAGCAAGTACCTGCTGACCGGGAAGGGTGTGTACTTTGTTTATTGGGAATAATTTAAGGATTAGACTTAAAATTAAATTGATTTTTTATGAGTCTACTATTAGTGTTTTTGGCTTTCCTTATTTCTAATGCCTCTAAGTTATCTAGTCGAATGCCGGTTCCATTTTTATGTAGTAAACTAGTGCATGTATTTTTATTGAATGTGTGGTCTGTTTCTAAGAGATGGTTAGCAAATTTGGAGAACCCATTATTATCTTAAGTGTTCTTTTACACGGATATTAACATTAAGCGAAGTTTTGCCTACATAGAACGCCGGGCAATCATTACATTGAAGTGAATAAATTCCCGAGTGGCGTAAACTATCTTCTTTATCTTTACCATTAATCAAAAATTTACCTAAACTATTGTCTGTGAAAAATGCTGGTTTAATCTCTGACGGAAGGTTTTTAATGCTTTGTTGAGAAAAGTTATTGATATATAAGATTCTACGCCATTGGTACAGTTGATTATTATTATTTATTATATTATTATTAGGAGAGGTACTGTTGAACAAAAACTCATTTGACGACATATTTTATTTTTCTATTTTTTTCCAATAAGCTGTCATACTTATGGAAATTAATATGCGTTTTTAATTGGTATTTATTTATTTATTGTGCACATATACAGACACATTATATAAACCAGTTCCTCTTGGATAAGACTCAATAAGACAGTATTTTTTTAATTTTTGCAGGACAAAAACAATCATCCCGGTAATTTTAACCATAAAATTGGATGGTGCAACAGATTCCTACAATAATAACAACGAAAAAAATTCACTGGATCACCAAAACTTCGCAAAACTCACTATATATACCAGTTTTCCCATGTAAATAAACATTTTTTAAAACGTTTTTGGTAAAACAAACTTTTTAAATTTAGTTTTTATATATTGTACATTTTATAATAATTTCAAATTTCACGATAAAATCGTTCTACAAAAGAAAACTAGCATATTAAATGTCAGTTAATAAATGAAACTTAAAAAGCAGATGTGTTTTCATAATGACAATAAAACTTAAAAAGCAGAAATTGTTTTGTAACGATAATAAAAAAATATTGTAGAAAAGCCAAAAGTTCCTAACTCATTTGTTTTCTGGCATCCATGTACCTATAATAATATAAATGACTGCAGGGAAACATTCGATGTTATTACTATTGGAAGCAACAACACGACCAGAGCAGCGTGGGTCGGGTTAGTCATCCGGTCCATAAGTCGCCGCTAAGAGCAGGACAAACTGTCTTGTTTGTTCGCACTTTTATCTCAAGGTTTGTCTAATGCCTAATTAAATCATTATATATTGTCAGTGACGTGACTGTAGAGGTGGTCGCGTAAGGTGAGGGTCACGAGACAAGGCTAACAGCTGAAAGTTTAAAAAAATCTTTTGAAAACGCATTTGGTTGATCATGTTGATATGATGATTTTTTATTTATTTTTTGTCGCTGCGGGTATTTTTTATTATTTTTTGTACCATGTGGTGCTGAAGCAACATGACAAACGATCGATTAGCTATTTTTTAAAAGTTTTTTTAGGTATTCTAGTGAAGTGAGTGAAATGTACATGTTTTTCTTTTATCCACAATAAAATAATAATAAAATAACGTATTTGAAAAGGGGGATTTTTAGATTTATTTTATATACCTACATGTATAATTGGCAGTTATTTTATACGTGCCAGAGATTTACAGAATAAAAACAATTTCCCAATCAGTTGTATCCTCAAAAAATAACTTAAATATATGCGGTTTGAAGTTGCCCCAGTATCATTATGAACCCGTCATATGTGTCTGTCGACATGGTGCGGAGTGTTCACACAATATGGTGGTCCTCTCCGGCGCTGGTGCTGGCGTGATGGCGTGACCCCAACGCCCAACACCCAGCAGTCGAACAGTTGGAAAAGTGACGTGGGCAGTGTAGGGCGGCAACAAACAAACCTGCTCCGGGCGAGTGCACCATCGGATTCGGAGTGATGCACTGAGCTATGGTCTGCATATGGAAAAAATATACATCTGGATCATCGTTGCTTATAACCACGGATAATAGAAACTAAGGAGATGGGTCATGAATCGCATTAGTATGAATCTATTTGTCACCAAAATCGCTCATCCATACTACTGCAATTTTTTTTCAATTTTTTTTTCTATATAATTTTGACATTTTACGGTAAGGTGTAAGTATAAAAAATAGATATACAGGTACATGTATTAAAGATTTTTTTTCATACTCCTCCCCAGTAGGAGATCTTATGATGAGGCGAACTAGGTTTTGAATAAAGGGAACTAAATTTGAACTAAATTTTAAATAAATCATATCTACATCCCACCATTGAAACTGCCTACATACCAAACTCATAATTTTGCTCTTAACTCAACGGCAGTCGGAATGCATCGTTATATATACATATATATTTTTTAAAAAAATTTTTAAGAAAGACAAACATTCCCAGGTTACGAATAACCTGACAATATTTGAAAATCTCCTACTACCATCACAGTAAGCGGAAGATGCTGCTTGTGTTGTGATGGGTGCGACCCAGACGCGATGCCAACTCAGCCACTGACCGGTCAAAATCTCCCTTTTGTTTCTATTATTTATGGTCACAACTCACAACTCTATCTATGACTGTCTATTAGTTTATCCTCAATTTGGACGGCTGAAGGAATTGGAGAATTGGAGAGGATGGGGAGTTTTAGAAATGGACAATTGATTTAAAGTTAGATTTTTCAATTGTGTTATGATATGCAAAAGCATACGTTTGGCTATTTGAAACAATGAGTCGTTTCTAGGTGATTTTTTGTTATCTCTTTTTTTATATTGAATAAAAATATTAAAATTACAATAAAAATTAATTCCTCTGCGAAAACGTTTTTTTAAAAATGTGGTAGGTGCACAAAACGATTATATCTAACCGAGCTTTGAAACCTCGCATCGTGTTGATTTAATTAACATAATTTTACAACCTCAATTCCCACAACATCTCTGGAAAAGTAAAAGAAATTCAGTATTTAGTTTTATGATATCAGTGTTAAATTATGCTTCGGTATTCAGTTCACAAGTCACCAACTCGGAGGCTGTTGGCGGGACTCATTAGCCGGGTATTATTACTAATAAACGTTTAAGGGCACGTTTTGTTTCTAAATAATGCTAGAAGCCTTTTTTGTAAATGGCACGACGTGCTTCTTTGTTGCTGCTTAAAAGTTTTATTCCTGGAATAGAGCTTTAGTTTTACAATTCCGAGCTTTACTCCGAGCACCCTCTTAATCTGATTTTCGGTATAACTTTTTTAATTATTTATCTTTATTTTTATTTTATTTACATTAGTTCTCATCGGAGGCCCTGAGGAAAATAATTTCTTTCGGGGCCAATGTCATTTTTAGGGATGCTTTACTGAGTATCTTTTTTTAAGGAGACGAATCAGAGGAAGTTTATCAGGGTGGGTAGGAAACTGGGGGGTCAATGTGTCCAGAAGGGAAGAAAGTATTAATCCATCCATCCTACTGCGGTAGAAGCCGAAGGGTCCGACTGGAGAGGTCAAGTGGTCTCACTCAACCGGCCTCTCTCGATCCGGCCCACCACGCAATTGGTGGGCCGATGGGTAGAGGCATCCGCCGCCAAGACTTCGACAAACATCATCCCATGAACTCGGGCACTTCTGCTAAGTCACCAAACGTAGCGAACCACTTGGGGTGACCTATGACAGAGGTGTTATTGGTTTTCCAATGAATGGTTTCCGGGGCGGCTCACACCCGCCTCCCATATTGAAAAAAACACTACTAAGCAAAAAGGATTGGAGAAATTATTTGTGTAATATCACTGTAATATCATGAATCCCAGTTAAAAATGAAAAATGGTTTATTAATTAACATTAGTTACTAAAACTGCATTCCTGTAAAGTTGTAATTGGTGACTGCCATACAATGTAGGCATTACCATTCTATCAAAGTAACTGACCAATATTTTTAAATAATTATTATTATTTCAAAGAAATAACTGTATAAACTATATTGTTTCACAAACTAGGTCAAATGTAATTGTAACCGCGGTCTCCGAATTCTAAAGAAACCGTCATTATCAAAACACCACGTAGGTCGACCAGCTTTTTCCGGCGCGCCTACTGCTTGACAAACTAATAACTGAACTTTGCAGGAATATAACAAACCAACGTTGGAATAAAGAAAATGTAAGTTTTCAAAAGTAAGGTGTAATCTGAATTAAAGCAGTCACCTGGCTAATGGATAATCCTGTATTTTTCCAAAGCGTATATTTTGACAATTAATATCATAGTTATGAATAATCACAACACCTACTGGCAGGCTTTATAATTTAAAATTGTATTTCTCTAGGGTCTGCGTGATACATCTACAGAAATCAACGGTAACAATGATGACATAATGAACAATCAAACGATATTCATAAGATATGATGTAGGAAGAGTGTACACAGTAATGGACCATCTTGCTGATGATAATATCCAATCAAATGGCCGGTGGGTGTACTTACACTGTATATTCTTCCTACCTCTCTCTAATGCTTAAACGATGCTAATGAATTTATGCACAAATTACACATTGTAAGTACAATAATAGAGGATGATGAAGCGGATTTAAAGTAAGCTCACATCAAACTAAGTGCTTCTTGCGTGACGTTACCAGATGTAGAAACGATTATAACGATAATTAGAAGAAACAAAATCTAAGAAAACATCTATCGAATGAACCCTTTTCTATAAAAATGTACGATTGTGTTTAATCACATAATAAAGAGAACTTTTACCAAAAATATAATAATAATATTTATTTATTTAACAAAAACATTTAAGAAAGCTTTGATTGCCCAACTAGGAACAAATCCCGTTTTAGGACAGTCAAATTGACAAGTTTAGTTCATGTTAAGTGCCATTATCATAGTATTAATTTGCATATTGTATATATATTATAATAACAGATATATTATGTAGTATATCTGTTATTTTACATTTATATTAGGTTAGGTTAGTTAGTGTAAAGCGCACTTGAGGTGAACCTTCACAAAACTGCGCTATAGAAATTAACTCTTATTATTATTATTATTATACAAAAATAAATCGGAAAAAGCTAGTATTGACATAGTATGATAATATAATATATATTTAGAAAAAAGAATAATAATTAAGTATGAAGAGATTATGTACATGCGTTTAAAATTGAGCACTAAAAAAAGATAATATTATTTAGTAATATTGATAAGATTGAGTTACGTATCACTCAGCTTTATGACCGATGACGAAACTCAGAGATGCAACCCGAAGAGGATGTAGAAAATAGTTAATAACATATTAAATATATTTTATTCGGTAAGAACAAAAAGTAACTTTAGTAAATTGTTTATAATCAAATGTTTGTTCTTTTTCCTTTCCTTGGTTAGGGTTTTTAATCCGGTTAAGATTTTTTTCCAAAGAGCACAAATAATGTAACATAAATTCAGTCAAGTAAAACAAACCATGAGATGGTAATAGTAATAAGGCCAGAGCGCTTCAGTACTAGTTAGATAGAAGAGATGAAGGGTATTAAACAATTCCTAGGATATTATTATACGCCCTAGATAGATAAGGATTGTAAAAAGAATCCGTGAAGTGAATTTTAAAAAATATGAGCTGTTTTTTTTAAAGTGTGATATGAATTTTTTAGTTTAGTGTAGAGTAATAATGAATTACATATGAAGGTTTTAAAAGTGTACATATCTATTAATCCGCATATGTTCATTTTTGACCTTCCCTAATTTAATCCTTTTGACCCTCCCTGAGATGAATTTTCACTTTTACCATTTACCCGAGTTTAAGTTTCCAGTTCGCATTTTGTCTAATTCGTAAATGCGTAATTAATAGATTGCACTTGATCATTTAAATCCATTGATTTCATACCAGTAGGTTTAGCAATCACATACACATTGTTTTCTCGAATGCACATTAATCGATTCTTAATTATCTTCAGGCAGTTTGAGTACTGGTGCAATCAGTGGGATGCAGTCTATAAAGGCTGAAAAGCTATGCCTTCCCTAAATAAAAATGAAAAATAGAATGGAAAATAAAAAAAATGCAACTAAATCTTAACAAAAATGTATTTTTTCTATGAATTTGGCAAGGAACTTGAACCCTTGTTTCAACAAGGAATATGATATTGTAATGGTCATTTACAAATACTCAATGCATAATGACACCCGAACTGTATGCAGACTACCTTAGTTTATAGGGCAATGCACTCCACTGGAAGCTATACTACTTTTGTGAGCTTTAATGATTAATTAATTAATAAATTGTTTTTGTGTTTAATTCGTAGAAATCCAACTATTTTTTTTAAAATTAAATTAAAATGTAATAATGTTTTAATTTAATGATTTATTTATATGATTTTATTTATTCCCACCCCATTCTAATAAGGACGGGTTTTTTAAAATAATGATTTATTATCGTTAAACGATTTAGTTAGAAAATAATTAAAATTCTTTATTATTGTGTGAGGTTTATACATGTACGAGTATAATGTATTTCACTGTATTTAAATGATAATGTTTTCTTACTTGATTTATTTAAATGTGTTATATTATTTTGATAATGTGAACATATTGAGAAGTGTAATTTTCAATATGTAATTTTCCTTACTTTATTAATTAATGTTATGTTAGGATCATTCGTTCATTTATTATTTTCTAATTGTTCAAGTAAATTTAATATAAGACCCTTTCTTTCTATATGTAGGGCTTTAGGCTCGTTGTTCTCAAGCGGTATGTTAGGTAGGTGGCTTTGATGGTAGTCGGCTTGCATTGAATGTGAACTGGTCAAGGAGTATGGAGAAAAGTGTGAAATTGCTTCATTTTTGCATAGTAAGTTATTTGGAACCCACTGACACTTGACTATTTTAAACAGATGTTCAGAAGTTAGCACCACATATAATCATTATATGAGGCGCTGAGAACCAGAAAGGCTTATACCCCTTTTGAGAATTTTGTTAATCCTTTCATTTCATCAATCCATTTTGATTTCGCTTATCCCGAACAAACTACAGAATAAAAATTGTAATTTTATAGCATATAAGTAATAAACTTTTCTTGATTATTGATTTATTTAAGTGAAAACATAATCCCACTTAATACCAACGTTTTTACTGACTTTAATATATCAACAATATTTCAAATATTAACATTTTTTCAAACATTTCACCTCTGTTCCCATTATTATTTCCATGGTCCATGATCCCACCTACACATGATTGTGGAGTAGTGAAACTCATGTTTTGTTAACAAAAATCCTTAAATATTAAGATACAAAAAAACGTGCGATTTCACCAACTGTTAGTTGATACTAATTAGGCGGTTGAATTCCCACGGCACATACTTTATTACAGATTCCCTCTATGACATACAATTAACAAAATGTTTTCTGAACTGGTCACTGCAATATTGATTGTTGAGTAAGTGCGGCACGAAAATATTACAGTTGTCTATAAAACGTCATACAAAGATGAAATTTAAGTAAAATGGCGCTTAATCTTGTTCAGTTAATAGGTAAACAGGCTATTCGATTTAGAACCTTGCTCCAGGGTCATAAATTAATAGTTGCGTTAAAGCTAAGGTCATAAATAATAATGTGGAATATTTCTTAGAATATTCTGGTACGACCGATTTTCCGAAATTCATAACTACTAGCATAATGCTAATACTTTTTTTAAAACATCTATGATATCGAGAATGTATTAAAATACGAATAAGTTACAGTAAAAATCTATCGTTAACAGAATTTACATTGGCTTTTCGAAGGTCGTAAAATCTTTAATGAAGCAATACGTGAATATTTCTTTATTTGTAATTTTGAAACTGTCGATTCAGGGTGGAAATCCATTTTAATATAATTTGATTGGCTAAAAGATCGGGCATCGTCAGACTGGCACAATTAAAACTAAATCTATCGTATGTATGGCATCGATTTCAGGAGTGAGACCCATTGCTCTTTCTAATGTTGTTTTTATTTATGACTTTAAATTTATTTTATTGCTGACGGTACTGCTTTACTATTATGTTTATGATGCCCGTGATAAGGGTAAACCGGTCTGGACAAAAATAAATAAGTGGAAAAATGTTACAAAGGATTTTTATTAAAAAAAATTCACATGAATACTTCGTATTATATTTGTTTAATTATGTTGATAAAATCAAGGTAGCGTACTTAGATTGACAACTTAGAGACATATTAACGTTTCGTATTTTTAGTATTATTTACTTCCTAACATCACAATGTAATAAAATGTAAGAGATCTAGAGTTTGCATTGCACGACTTGAATTGACATCCTGATGATTTGTTTTTGAGAATATGTAGAAGATGTGTTTCAAAATGTTTGAATGATTTTTTAAGCAAAATACTAGACACAACAATCTAAGAAATACTTTACCTCAAAATCTGTTAAAAAAATCTGAAAATTTTGAAGGCGTCAAAACACAAAACTTTTTGTTCTTCTTGCTTTTATGTGAACAGTGTCTTTATTAAGTTTATTTTTGATAGTAATAAACGTTACACTTCATGTTAAAAGATTCAGTCACTATGCAATTACAAAATAAGTGCACAGGTGCAATAGGTATGTTAATGTTATTTTATAACCGGATTTCTCGGGCTGGTTGCGAGTTTCTTGGGCATCTACTTGTCAAAATCAATGTCAATCAAAATAATGGCTTTCAGGTGAGATTCATTGAATCCTAGGATATTCGGAATTACACTTCCGTGATAGATTTCATTATTTATTCTCATACTCGTACTTTTCGTTTTTTTCTCATCAAAAATAAAAACATTTCTGATTGCCTCTATCTCTATATTCAGTAATGGTTGTGACAAAAATATCTCTACTGAA